>ML256699.1:1827-23760 GCA_005239495.1 Nicotiana undulata
TCTCTCTTTGAGTAATGGGAAGGAACTTCCCCAAGAATACCTCTGTGAACTGGGACCAAGTCAACTGTACAGACCCAGCTGGTCTGGCTAGGCAATAGTCTCTCCACCAAGTCTTGGCTGCACCAGACAGCCGAAAAGTAGCAAAATCAACCCCGTTGGACTCCACGATGCCCATGTTCTGTAGAACCTCATAGCAACTGTCCAAGTAGTCCTGGGGGTCCTCAGAAAAAGCGCCGGTGAACGTAGCTGTGAAGAGCTTGGTGAACCTGTCTAACCTCCTTAAAGCATATGCGGACATAGCCGCTCCCTCAGCTGCTGGAGCTGGAATAACTGGCGGAACCAATACGGCTGGCTGAGGTGCCGGCGTCTGAAACTGCTGAGCTACCTGCTCTGGAGTACGAGTGGCCGGAGTCTGGGTGCCTCCTCCAGCCTGAGAGACGGCTGGTGAAGTCGGAAGAAGTCCGGCCTGTGCCACACTCTCCATAGGTCCTACCAGACGGACAAGTCCGGCTTGTTGAATGTTTAAAGTACTTGATCTTCATTATTTTATCATATAAATCCTTTCCAACTGAATTTTTATACTGTTATTCTGTCAACTCAAAAATATGTAGTTATTTTGTTGTTAGAATACAAATTATCTACAAATAAACTACAAAATATCTACAATCTGGGAACACTGAATGTAAATATTTTAGAAACGATTGTATATAATTTGTGGTTGAATCTGTATATAATATGTAGAAAATATTTAACAATGTGTTTATTCTTACAATTCCAGTTAATTTAATATCTTGTTGTATTTAATTTGTATATATAACTCCTTTCCTACTAATTTAAAATGTAGTTATTCTATCAATTCCAGTTAATTTAATATCTTTTTGTAGTTGTATTGTAGACAAATTGTAGAGAAATATTAACTACAAAGTAAATGATGCTTGAGATAGTCAAAAAAGTGTTAGATTATATATATATAGAAACCATTCATAAACAAATCACTCTATGAAAGTATTATCTCAATACAGAAAAAAAATGTAACAAAAAAAAAATCAAACTAACTACATTATGATCTTAAAAAACTTCATCAATTACACATCAAATTCTGTTATCCTGAACACACTAACAATTCTTTTGAAATATTCTGTTAACTACATGAAGTTTTATTTCTTTTTGGGTGCATTGTTGCAAGATCTTTTGTTATGCCCTTCACCTCCACAGTTGCCACATGACACCTTGTACTTCTTTGAATTTATTTCATCATATGTTTTGTATCTTTCTTTTTGAGGTCTTCCTGGCTGCCTTTTCTCTCTGTTTGTGGATTTACTACTTCATCACATATATGTTGTGGCACATTCCATTTGCTTTCATCAAGCAGGGGATTTACTGGTATTTCATAAATACGCAATAGGCTCTCCCTTGTGTAAAACCGCGAGCAAAAGTTTTCATAAGACTCATTCCTGTGCATTAAAGCAGCCAAAATATGTGCACAAGGAAGTTCGTCAAGCTGGAATTGGCCACAGCTACTTCTCTTGTTTTCAAGACACACAATGTACCGCTTCACACCATCTATCACAGTATGGATATGATCTGTTGAAGCCCTCACCTACAATTACATTACAAACATAAAACAAAATATTTACAATCAGAATACAAATTATCTATAAATTATCTACAAAATATCTACAATCTAGAAACATTGAATATTAATATATTATTTTTATGCACCAAATAAACATATCTTACCCTAAGCTTCTGCAATAATGTTCTGTTGTTCTCCAATTCTTTGTTGAATTTTGACCCAAGGTATGTGTCACGACCCAAATTCCCACCTTTTAGGCCGTGACTGCGCCTAACGTTGAACCCGCTAGGCCAGCCAACGTATATCTTGCAATAGCAACTTACCCCGATAAAATGTCTGTTGGATCATCGCTTCCATAATGTCATTTTTGGGGCATTCCTTGACCATTGTTCTATATCTCTCCTAGATTTCATGTAGGGGTTCATTAGATTCCTGTTTGAAGTCTAAGATCTCATCCCTTAATGCTGCCATATGTCCCGATGAGAAATACTTGGCAATAAACTTGTCAGCCAACTCATCCCATGTGGTGATGGAATGGTTGGGGAGTCTTTCGAGCCAGCCAAAGCTTTACCTCTAAGTGAAAAAGGGAATAATCTCAATCTCGGCACATCCTCCGACACGTTTTTCTGTTTGCTTCTCCAGCAGGTATCCACAAAGCCCTTTAGATATTTATATGCATTCTGATGGGGAGCACCTGTGAAGTACCCTCTTTGATCCAATAAGGTCAACATGACATTTGTAATCTGGAAATTTCCGCCCGGATCCGGGGTGGGAATATTGCACTTGCATAACCATCATTTGGAAGCATCCGAGGAGCTGCTCGTAGAGGAGGTGGGGGAGGGTCTAGAATATTTTCATTGGCCTAGTGGCCACATCATTGAGCTTGAGGTACCAGATGAACCTCATCCTGACCATTATCATCTACCTCCTCCCCCGGGAGAACATTGCCCAGAGGATCATTATTTTCCATTTTGTGCCTAAAGTGATTAACACACAAAAGTTAGTAAAATAGAAGGAAAGAAAAACAAGACACACAACTAGTCAGGTAGATAGCCAAAACCGTTTAACTCCCCGGCAACGACGCCAAAAAGTGATCGATTCCAACCCTACACCACTATAAAGTAGCGAAGAGTGGTCAATGCAGTTTTACCCGAAAGGTCAGGATCGATATCCACAGGGAGTTAATATTGGTTGGGAGTTGGGTTTCTACCTAACCTAGCTATGCATGTTGTTTCTAATTGCACTTCTAACCATGGTTGGGATTGTTTCTATTCTAATTTTAATGCTATTGATTGCTAAAAATAATCTAAGTACAATATTTTTGTGAGAGTTTTTCAAATGATAAAAAGCACAAGGGAAGTGACTTCTGCCTAGGCGAGTATCTAATGTGATCGAGAATTTAGGACAAGCTTGTTATATTTGGGGTCGTGATATAACCTTCACACATAATTATTCACTTTATACATCCCGGTAGTTTGAGTGACTTCGCCCAATTTGGCTTTCTCACGCCCAAATGGGTGTTCATGCAACACAAGTAAAATTAGCTCAAGTCGGGTATTACTATCTCTAGGTTTAACCCTTTAATTGGGGATATCAATCTATTAAATTCACCCCAATTCCTTGTTAGCCTACTTTTCCTATACTTGTGCCCTCTTTCGCAAGAAGAGCATAAGTCAAAAAGGCACGAATCAGTGTTTGCAACCACCAATTCTACAATTAAAGCATGAAATAAGCTAAATATCACTAACCCATAAACAATTAAGCCCTAAAATTGAAGACCCATTAAATACCCACACTAAGGTTGGCTCTCAACCTTAGATAATGGGTCTAGTTACTCATGATAATGATGGAAATCAAGGATGGAGATGTAATATAAGCCATAAAATTCAAATACAAGAAGCAAATCTAAAAATAGAAGCTAAAACTACTCTAAAATTACTCAAAACGAGAAAATATGGATGTTCACGTTCTCCCTAATACAAAACTTTTTCTAAAAATGTTAAAAAGATCTATTTGTACACAACTAAAATTTCTGGACAATAATGCCCCTACGGAGGTTTTGCTGACCGCGTAATGATAGGCACCACCGCGCTTGGACTTTCGCGGCCGCGCAATAATAAGCGCGGTCCGCATTTCTTTGATTCTGGGCTTGAGTTGGACAGGGTTTCGCGAATCGCGTAAAATCATCCGCGTCCGCGTAAGCTTGAATCGCGGTCGCGGACCGCGTTCCTATGTTAGTCTTTTCTTACACAGTCTCTGATCCTCTTATTACGCTCCCAGTGAAATTTCCACCGCATCCGCATCTAGTAAATCTGCGGCCTCGTAATTCAGATGCGGTTCACGTTTTTCATTTGAGCCCAGATTGCAAGGCCTTTGAATCTCGAATATCGTTGTTAGATTAAATCTCATCGCGACCGCGCCAAACATTTCGCGGTCCCGCTTTTATAGCACGGTCAGCGGTGTTGTTTGCTCTGAAATGCAGCTTGTCTGAACCTCAATATCGCGGACCGCATAATAGTATCTGCCTCAGCGGTGAACCTTACGCGGTCGCGTTTTTCCAGTGCGATTAGCGGTCCATTTCCTACCTTTGGTTTGTGCAAGTTTTACTCCTTTATGAGCTTATTTTTGCTTCTTCGCCTCATTTTCACCAAAACCTTCAAGTAAGCACCTTAAGTTAGTTTTCGGGAATACCTTAACGCATTTTGACCTAAAACCTAAGCAAAAGAGAGCAAATAATAGGCTAAAATCCCTAGTTATCAGCGTCGCAGCTGTGTAAATTGCTGCTGCCCTCAAATTGCATCCTCTATGGAGTTCCCACAAGAACGCCGCATGGCGTGTTACCCCATGCAGCATGCCTGTGCAAACTTTACAGAGCTAAAGTCCTATTCCACGCAGGAGAGGGTGTTTTTGTCTGGGCCCGACCCTACTTGGTATAAATACATGTATAAACGTTATTTTTGGGACTTTTGACAGACTTTTGACCTAGGGAGAGCATAGAGCCATCGTGGAAGCCGGGTTTCATCTTTTCTTCCACCAAACTAAGTATTCTTTGTATGATTTGTTGTTTGGCTGCCATGTCTATGTGGAGCTAAAATTTCACGTTCTAGGATTGTGGTTCTTTCATGACTATTGTTATTCGAATATTGATTTTGATTTCTTGGTTTATCATTTTAGTTTATTTAATCAATCATGCGCTTAATTATTTGATTGCTCGCTCACCAATTGAATACTATCTACGAATATAGAGTTGAGCTCGAAAGTGGGAATTCTAGATTGCACATAGGGTTGAGTAGAGCAAGTTCTTGTACCTGGGCATCGGGGAATGGATTCACGGTTAGGATTGACATATACCTAATGCCTAGCTTGGTTGATTTACAGAAATTATAAATGTGTTCTTGCTAGTTCTAATTTCATAGACATATAGGCGTTAGGTTAGCTTGAATAGGTGAGTAAGAACTCGACAGATTTTTTGAGCAATATTAACCTTGTTGACCAGTAAACTAGATAAAATAGTTAGTCAATTCAATTGAAGAATACATTAAGAATGTTAGATAACCATAACCCAACATCGTTTTCATAACATTGATAACATAAAAATCTATTCTTCATTTGTTCAGAGTCCACTATTTGTTTTTATTTTATTTTAATTAGTTTAGAATCAAATATTTCTAGGTTTAATCCTTGTTCAGATAGTTAGGATAGTTTAATTTAGTTAATAGTTAATCACAAGTCCTCGTGGGTTCCACATCAAACTTTTAGTCACTTTATTACTTGACGACCACGTATACGTGCGTGTGCGCTTGGCCGCAACAGAGGTAAACAAACTTAGAATGTGTGTAGATTACAAAGATCTAAATAAAGCATGCCCCAAGGGTTCTTTTCCTTTGTCTAATATCGATCGCATGATCGATGCCACGGCCGGCCACGAGATCCTCAGTTTTCTCGATGCCTACTCCGGGTACAATCAAATACAGATGTACCCGGAAGATCAAGAAAATACCTTGTTCATCACTAAACATGGTACATACTATTATAATGTAATGACATTCAGATTAAAACATGTTGCAACCACTTATCAACGCCTAGTAAACCGCTTGTTCGAAGAACAAATAGGGAAATCTATGGGGGTTTATATTGATGACATGCTAGTTAAGTCCCTGCGAGTAGAGGACTATTTGAAGCATTCACAGGAAAGTTTCAGTATACTGAAGAGATACAACATGAAGTTGAACCTAGAAAAATGCGCACTCGGGGTCGGGTCAGTAAATTTCTCGGTTTCATGGTATCCAAACGAAGAATTGAAATCAAACCCGATAAGATCAAAGCTATAGAGGACATCATGGTAGTAGACAACATAAAGGTCGTGCAAAGCTTAACCGGGCGCATAGCCGCCCTGGGGAGATTCATCTCGAGGTCCTTCGATAAGAGTCATCGATTTGTCTAGTAGCTAAAGAAGAAGAATATCTTCACATGGACTCCGGAATGACAACACGCCTTGGAGAAGCTTAAAAGGGTACTTATCGAACCCGGTGTTGCTTCACATGCCGAGGGAAGACGAACAACTTTACTTGTATCTTCCAGTGTCGGAAATGGCAGTAAATGGAGTCCTGGTTTGAGAAGAACGAGGTACGCAATTCCCTATCTATTATGTTAGTCGGACCTTAGGTGAGGCCGAAACTAGGTATCTACACCTAGAAATATTGGCGCTCTCTTTGATAAGCGCCTCTAAGAAACTAAAACCATACTTTCAATGCCACCCCATATATGTTGTAACAACTTATCCACTTTGAAATAGTTTGTATAAGCCCAAGATTTCGGGACGGTTGGCCAAATACGCCGTAGAAATCAGCGGGTATGATTTTGAATATCGACTCCGAATAACCATTAAGTCTCAAATTTTGGCAGACTTCATGGATGATTTCACGCTAGCCCTAGTTTCCAAGGTTGAAAGAGAACTATTAGTAAACTCTGGTACGTCCTCGGGAATTCGGACCCTCTTTACGGACGGTGTTTCGAGCGCAAAGTGGTCCGGACTCGGCATCGTGCTAAAACCACCCATAGGTAACGTGGTTAGAAAATCTATCAGAACTATAAACTTGACTAACAACGAGGATGAGGCCATGATTGCAGGTCTCGGATTAGCCAAAGGCTTGGGAGCGGAGGTGATCGAATCCAAATGCGACTCCTTCCTCGTGGTGAATCAGGTTAACATAACCTTTGAAGTTCGAGAAGAATGAATGCAAATATACATGGATAAGATACAAGTAACTTTACACCGATTCAAAGAATGGACTTTGCAACATGTGCCTTGAGATCAGAATAATGAGGCCGATGCCCTCGCAAACTTAGGGTCATCGCACGAAGACAATGAACTCAATTCGGGGGCAATCGTGCAGCTCATGAGGTCAGTGGTCGAAGAAGGCAACACAGAGATAAACTCCACAAGTTTGACCTGAGATCGGAGAAACAAATACATAGAATATTTGAAGAACGGGAAGCTTCCCTCAGATCCAAAAGAATTGAGAGCCCTGCGCACAAAAGCAACACGATTCACCTTGTCCAAAGACGGAACCTTGTTCAGAAGGATGTTTGATGGTCCACTAGCAATATGTATGTGACCGGGAGATACTGAATATGTTCTAAGGGAAGTTCACGAGGGAACTTGCGGAAATCATTTCAGTGCCGAATCATTGGTCCAGAAAGTAATCAAAGCCGGATACTACTGCATCGACATGTGAAGGATTTTGTTCGAAAATGCGTCAAGTGCCAAAGACATGCACCGAAAATTCGACAAGTTCCAAAGACATGCACCAAGGATTTTGTCCCGTGTCCATTCATGAAGTGGGGAATGGACATTGTTGGCCCTCTTCCATGGGCCCCAGGTAAAGCTCAATTTATTTTATTTATGACTGATTATTTCTCTAAGTGAGTTGAAGCACATGCTTTCGAGAAAGTTAGGGAGAAGTAAGTCATGGACTTCATTTGGGATCACATCATATGCCGTTTCGGGATGCCCTCCGAGATTGTATGTGATAATAGAAAAACATTCATCAGCAGCAAAGTGACCAAATTTATCGAGGATCACAAGATCAAAAGAATCCTATCAACACCTTATCATCCCAGCGGGAACGGGCATGCCGAATTGACCAACAAAACCATCATCCAAAATCTTAAGAAGAAGAACTGTCGCCAAAGGAAAGTGGAAGGAAATTCTACCCGAAGTTCTTTGGGCATACCGCACAACATCAAAGTCCAGTACTGGGGATACCCTGTTCTCATTAGTTTATGGTGCCGAAGCTCTAATACCGTTCAAGGTTGGAGAACTGAGTGTCAGGTTTTGATACAAAATAAAGGAGTCACATGACGAGGCCATGAATATAAGAATAGAATTATTTAATTAAAGGTGTGTAGTCGCTCTCGTCCGATTGGCTGACCGAAAACAACGTATCGAGAGATACTACAATTGAAGAGCCAAACTTCGGTATTTAAGCATCGGGGACTTAGTGCTAAGGAAAAACTCGAACGAAGGAAAGTTGGGTCCGAACTGGAAAGGACCGTAACAGATTCTTGAGGTCACCGGAAAAGGGTCCTACAAGCTCGGAATGATGAGTGGAGAACATTTGCCAAGAAATTGGAACATATCTCACCTAAAACGATATTAGTTCCAAGGTACAAGCTTTTTCTATTTCATTTTTATTTCACAAGAATCGACGTGGATTTTTCGGCGAAAAGAATGAAGTCGTTAGGTGTGAAAGCACGTGTTGCACTCTTTTTCCCTTAGACCGATTTTGTCCCAATTAGTTTTTTTGGCGAGGTTTTTAACGGGGCAACAATGAATCGTGCAAACTTAGAATCGAGCCCGATTACGAATCGGCATCGAAGGTCAATTCAACAATATCCGAGGTTCCTTTTCAATCAACCTTGAATATTATGGGGGGGGGGGGGCTACCCTCGGATATGCGTTATCTTCGAATATCGACTCTAGCGAGGAAACTACTTCATAAAAGGAGTTTCTCGATAGATAGGATTTATTATAAGGGCCAAACGAATGGAGGGAGCATGCCCACGTAGATTGTTCGAACCCTGGCTTAAATATGTACGCATGTATGACTATTTTGATCAAGAATAAAGAGAAATTTCCTTGCAAACATTTGATGTTTAATTTTTTTTCCCTCTTTACATCTCTTAAAGAGCTTCGTACTCTTGAAAATAACAAGCCTAGGGAAATACTTAACCGGAATACTAACGACCACTCCCTCACTCGGGGACTGTCGTCCAACTCAAACAGCCCAAGTCATCGGGCCTCGGGGGCAAAAGACCTAATAGGAAAATCCCCAATAAAGGCCACGACCACCCCCACTCGGGGATTATTATCTTGGGCAAGCCTGTATAAAATGGGAAAACATTCCTAATGGGAAGATCCCGAACTAAAAGGCTATGACCAATTTAAAACGGCTCGGAGACGTCCGAAATCCGTAACAAAATAGGCCTTAAAAAAAAGAATTCTTTCACAACCGGTTCTAAAGGATACCCTCAGCAAAATCATAATTGAGATATTTTCGAGAAAATACTTCGGTGACATCTAACCCCAAAAGGCAATAAAGGCAAGGTTTGTTCGAACCCTTGAACACAACCTTATTGTTTCATGCTAAGGTATTTCAATCTTTGTGAGTGCATATAACAAAGAAAAGGAAAGTTTAAAAGCCGGAGGGGAAAAAGAAAGCCTTATATTTTCAAAGAATAATTTTTTACAAGGGCCAAATCGGCCTAGTTTGAAAATTAATAACGGCTAAAACAGCCATAAAAAAGTGCAAAAAGAAGAACAAAAACAAAATACAAAGCCCTAAGTGTCTAGGTCTTCATCGTAGGTCGGATATCCATCCTCGGGGTCTTCCCCGTCTTCGGTTTCACTTAGGCTATCAGAGTTCCTCAGGGAAGGCCTGCTTTCGGGCCGAGCTTCTTCTGCTTTGGAATTTTTGATCTCACCCATGATATCGAAACCCTGGGCATGAGCTTCCACGAGGGCTTCCCTCTGAGCTTGCCATTTTGCATGATCTATCATGCTCTTAGCCTTGGCCTGGATGGCCTCGACGTTGGCCTTAAACTAGGCCACTTTTTCATCAGCTTTGATGCCGGCCGCGGACACCTCAGATTTGGCCGCTTCGAGTTCGTTGTCCATGCTTCATTTATCAGAAACGGACAAATCCAGCTAATATTGAAGCTCCTTGATATTCTCGGCCTACACCGAGGCTTTCTCTTTTGCATCTTGGAGCTGAGTCTCGGCCGAATCCAATTGTGCTTGGACGGTCTCTTTTTTCGAGGCTAAGATATCCATGTTCTTCTTGAATGCGTTAGTCTCGACTTGTATCTCATCCACCTGCTTTTGGAGCCGTACGATCTTCTCAATCCGCTACCGGACCTGCATAATTAGATCGTTAGTCGTTAACTCCAACTCATCATCACTATCGTGAAGTACTCAAAATACTTTCTCGCTCATATCGATGTGCTTATCCCCAGCCGCAACTAAATCGGCCTGAAGCTTCTCGCTAAGAAGCCTGTAGGTATCACTTTTCTCAGTGAAGTCCCAAACCTCAACCTCGCGCTCCTCACAAATTTTGAGGAAAGCCTCGTGATACAAAAGTGAAGCCTGCAAGCAAAGAAGATGATGTTACAATAACCTACAATTCCAAGTTTAAAAGAAATAAGGAAGAGACTCTCGAATATACCCGATTCAGAGCGTGTTAAGCTTCATTATACAAGCAAGCGCCACCCATAACATTCATCACGGATTGGTCCTCCTCAGTCACCAAACCTCTGAGATAGCTAGCAATTCCAAAGGGGGGAAAGAAGACTCGAGCATCCTCCGGGATACTGAGCACTGTGTTCCGCGTGCGGCCTGGGTTAGCACTCAGGACCGGGAATCGGTTCACCAGTCTCGGGCTCAATGAAGATACAGTAGTGCCCGATGATGGTAACCTTCTTCAGCACCGGTAAATCACCGAATCCACTGACATCCTCAGAGGCAGCAGATTCAATCCCGTCCAAGAAGCCATGGATGTCGTTCGCCCCCTGAAGACCCTCGTAAGAGCGACTTTCTAGCATGTTGGCCTCACGGATCATAGCATCCAAAACCTGAGGGGATCCCGAAATATCGATCACCCCAAGCTCGTCCATCGGGACCTCTTCCTCTACATGGGAAACCTCGCCCCTGGTCCCTCTCTTGAATGTCTTAGCTGGGGATGGGGTGGCCTCTACTTTTTCTGATTCAGGGACCTCGGCCGAAGCTCCCTCATTAACCTCCTTCGGTTAGGAGGGCTTTTGTATTAAAGCAGTAGCCCGCACATGTGCCACTAACTTGGAGTTATCTTCTTCTTCATCTCTTTCTAACTCTTCCCTTAATTGGTGGATTGAGTCCGAGGATATAACACCAGTGTCCACCTTGGGCTTACCGGGCCTCCTCGCCGGTTTTTCTTTTCCGAGCTCAGGGGATTCAGAGCCCTTTTTCTCATTTTCTCCTTGGCGTGCTTTGGAGCTGGTGATTGGGGAAGGAATTCTTCATCACCAGAAGGGGGTCTCATTTCTACATCTATCGCGAGACCTATAAAGGAAAAAGAGATAAGTGAGTTCAAGAAGAGGCCAAAATAATAACCAATCCTAGGCTGAAACTTACCATGATTACGGGCCTCCCATCAACCCTTTGACAACTCCATCTAGGCACGTTAAGAGTAGGGTCTCTGTGACACTAGGCCCTCTACCCATTGCTTTAGTTCCGGAATTGGGTCCGGCATCTGGGCCACAACTACAACACCAAAACATAGATAAGAAAACAAGATAAAAAGTAGAACAACAAATTGAACATTCAAGGTGAAGTTTACTTACGTTTCATGTTCCACTTCTCGGGGAATGGTATGTCTTGAGCAGGGATTAGGTCTGAAGTCCTTATTCGGACAAATCGGCCCATCCAACCTCGATCCCCGAGACTCGTCTATGCTAGAGAATGGGGCTCTACTGGCCCGGCATGCAAGCTTGATCAGTCCTCCTCGATAGAGCCGGGGACTGTAAAGGTGCATGAGGTGATCGAGGGTGAAGGGACATCCATTAATTTTGCTTGTGAAGAAATGAAGGAGAACGACTATTCTCCATAATGAAGGGTAGATTTGGCCGAGGGTGACGTTGTACTTCTTGCAAAAGGCGATGATGATGGGGTCTAAGGGACCCAACATGAAGTGGTAAGTGTAAACACTTAGGTACCTCTCCACGTGAGTGGTGATCGATTCCTCGGGAGAAGAAACTACTACATCCTTGTTCACCCAGTTACACTCCCCTTTAACCTTTTTGAGGATGTCTTTAGTAATGGTGCATATATACCTTGAGACCGGTTCACATTGGCCCGTCACCGAGGAGGTCTTCTCGATTTTGAAGTCAGTAACAGTTGAGCACCCTTTCGGAACGAATTCCTCAAGGTAGGGATCCATTGCAGCCGCATCACCGGCGGGCCGTGATGAAGAAGCAACCTTCTTTTGCGGCACGGTTTTGGAAGCTTTAGCCATTCATGAACAAGAGAAAAATAAGTTAGGATGATATGCGGTTGATTAGAGTTCAAGAAATTTGGGTACGGAGGAAAGGGATTTTTTGAGAGAAAGGCAAGAGTAGAAAGAGCTTTGAGTTTAAAAGTTCGAATGAAGAAGGGTTAGGGTTCTTATAGGTTGCAGGCGACGGTTTAGAACCGGTAGTAGCCGACCAGCAACTGACAGACATTTAATGCGTTGGTAACTGGACCGACGAGACGTTTCATTACTTACATCATGATCAGGCTCGTCACTAATGTCATTACCCATCGAGACGGAGTTCAGAAATTCATATAGTTTCTCATCACCTTATTTTTGAAACACGAGGGGAATATCTGTATACGGTCAGAACGGGCTTTCCCTTCGTATGACTAATCGAGGTTGGAACATGATAGGACAAGGTTCGGCCTCGTGTTATATCTAGCCATAGTGCGGAATTAGATTGCTGAGCTCGTAATCTAGAGACCGATCAAGGTCCAGATCCGCCAAGATCGAGACCAGGAAAAATAGAGATTGAGCAAGACAGATGGAAGTTTACCTAGTCAAGTAACGGTATGCCAAAATACCCGTGATCGAGCAAGGATCATGACAAAATCTCGGCACGTATCAAGATGAGACCGACTAATTGGCCAATGATATGATTTCTTACTGTATTTAGAGTTGTAACAAAAGTAGGACTCCCCTAATATATAAAGGGGGTCTGATCATTTGTAAATCATCGTCACATTTACGCAATACAAAGCTATATACTACCTTCTCTTAAGCTTTCAGTATTCTGTTACTTTGTTCATATATTAGTAGAATCTTTAATTGGTTCGAGGGTGACCTAGCTCGAGGGCCAAAGCTATATGTTTTTTTTTGTTTGCATTTATTTGTCTTCACAGTCAATTTCAATATTAATTTTACATTTTTTCTCAGTTTGTGCCAAGTAAATCACATCCCCTTAAAATCACGTATAAATTCAATTATTATCCTTTTTACGGTAAACACCAATTGAGTTAGGAAGAAACTGAAAATCAGTTAACCATTTGCATATTCAAACTCCAATACTCTTTGTTGGATTTTAACCTTTAAAGGTTCCAAACTCGGTTTCACCTATAAGGAAATTTCAAATTCTAATATATAGTGTGCTGGAGTTTCACTTATCAAAACTTTACCATTTTTGATCTCCCTCTCTTCTCTTTATTTAGCCTCCCAATTTTTTGCCATTATAACACTTCATATCATTCTCATAATTATCTACATATACATTTTTCTTTTCTTCATTTAGTTAATGTTATAGCACATCTAAAAGGCTCATTTGGGAAATAATTATTAGAAAGCTATGTACCTATATTACATAAAGAGATATAGGTAAAAGACTACCTAAAGATACTATATCGTGTTCTGTGAAAGTGTCACGACCCCAAATCCTAGCAGGCCGTGATGGCGCCAATCGTGGAACTAGGCTAGCCAACCATCACCTTACTACGCATTTGTTCGATTATAACAGCTCACAATATAACAATAAACTACAGTCATAATAAAAAGTTAAATTATATAAGTCTAGCGCCCCAATATTGAACTAAACAACTCTAAACAACTTCCCAGAACTAGAGCTAATAGTCATGAGCATCTAAGAACAAGTAAATCTAACCTTGCTAAAACTATAATATATGTCTCTGAATCAAATACTAAAGCTATATAGGGAAGGGAAGTGGAGAAGCTGTGGACGTTGGGCAGCTACCTCGAAATCCCGTGAAATGTTGCTATCGAACCTGCGTCAGCTACTGCTGCGAGCTAGTACCTGGATCTGTGCACATAGGCACAAGGAGTCTTTATGAGTACGCCAACTCAGTAGTAATGAAAATAAATCGCAGTCTGAGTAATATAAACACACAGAAAGGTACACAATTCCACAAACCAGTAAAACACCAAGTCACCATGTAGTATTCATCAAATAGTAAGTTCAAAATCAGTTTCCAGAAATCCCTTGAAAATAAGTGCAATATCAGTATATCTCAATATAATTCTCAGTAAAACCAGTTTGAAAACGAAGTAAATCATAGTTCGAAAACTCAGTAAAAATCTTCATAAAACTGCCTCTCGGGCCACAATCATTTCTCGTAACAATTTCTTTCGGTATCAGCCCATCAGGCAACCTCACAACCCCTCTACCCATCAGGCAACCTCACAATCACTCTGCCCATCAGGCAACCTCACAATCACTATGCTCATAAAGCATCATCACAATCACTCTGCCCATCAGGCATCCTCACAATCACTCTGCCTATCAGGCATCAGTCAATCGGTACCGGCGCTCACTGGGGGTGTGTTACAGACTCCGGAGGGGCTCCTACAGCCCAAGCGCTATAATAAGCCACATCATGGCATAAATCACAGACAATATAAGCCCGCAGCCTCACTCATATCATATCATCCTCACAATATAGGCCAGCAACCTCACTCATATCATAACATCCTCACAATATAGGCCAGCAGCCTCACTCAGTCAGACACTCTCAATTTGCCCTTCAGGCCATAATATACCGGGTTCTCGACCCAAAAATAGTGTTTCATTTTCAAGAAGTAGTATCAAAATACTCTGAGTGTCAAAACAATTTCACAGAAAAGACCGAGTGAAAAATCACAATATATAAGTGAGGAAAATAGTAAAAACATCCCCCAAGGGGTAAACAGATCGGCACTAGGCCCCGAACATGGCTTACAACCCAAATCCTATCAAGTATATATAGTACTATTGGAAATAAGCTTTAAAAGCCGTTTCACAACTTAATAGTCGCCTGAGTAAGGAATACATCTCCAAAGTTTCAACCCTTGCATTTCAAAACCCGTGAAAGGGTGCATAGTCCGGGGTTTCATACCCTCAGGACAGGATTTAAAGACATTACTTACCTCAAAACTAGCCCGGAACTATTCCACGACATGCTTTCCTCGTGAATCAACCTCCGAAGGCTCCAAATCTACCAAGTTCAGATTTTTATCATCAATATATGCTTAAGGAACGAATTCCAATTGAAAAATATCGAATTTAACTCAAAAATCCGAAACCGGTCAAAACCCGACCCTTGGGCCCGCGTCTCGAAACTCAGAAATTTATATACAAAAGTGTTCTTCGTCCTCTCACGAGTCCGCCCATATAAAGAACACCAAAATTGGAGTTCATTTGACCCCTCAAATCGACCCCTAAATGTCTCATAATCTCAAGCCTAAAACCCAATTTTTCTACTATTTCCCCCTGAAATAACACTGGTTTCATGTTCTATAATCACCCATAATCGAGTTTTAATGACAAGAACACTTATCTCAATGAAGAACTAGGATTTTCCTCTTCAAAATCGCCCCCAAGAGCTCTTTTCCGTACAACAATTGTGTAAAACGGGGTTTAAGTCGCGGAGGAAATATTTAAATACTGCCTAGTGATTTATTCTCCGCGATCGCGGTCAAATCCACGCGATCGCACAATGTTCTCCTTTTTGACCTCCACGATCGCAGCTCAAATCATGCGATCGCACAGTGCTTTTTGCCAGCCAATTCCCCACGCGCCCAATACCCAATGCGATCGCACCCTGGCTCCCGCGATCGCACATGGACCTCTCCCCCTTCTCCTCGATCGCAGCCCGTTGTACGCGATTGCATAGCCAAAATGAACCTGACCCCAAATTAACTCACTGCTATCGCATCCCTTCCCCCGCGATCGCAGTGAACAAAACTGCTGTGCACAAAAATAAGAAACCAACATTTGATCTAAGTCCAAAAATGCCCGTTAATCACCCGAAATAAATCCCGAGCCCCTCAGAACCCCAACAAAACTTACCAACACATCCCATAAAATCATTCAAACTTAGTTGCACTCTAAAAACACCAAAACTAACATCAAAACACTAAATTTACATCGAATTCAAGCCTAAGAACTTTGATATTTTTAAAATCCACCAATGATGCCGAAACTATCCAAATCAACTCTGATTGATCTGTAATTTTGCACAAAAGTCCAAAATGACATTACGAACCTGTTCCAACTGTCGGAATTCCATTCCGACCCCGATAGTCTATTTTCCACTGCCGACCGGAATCGCCAAAAACTAACTTTCGCCAATTCAAGCCTAATTCTACATTGGACATCACAAAATTATTCTGAACATACTCCTAAGTCCCAAATCACCTAACGAAGCTATTCAAACCATAAAATCTGCATTCCGAGGTCGTTTACCAATAAGTGAACTCTCAGTTGACTTTTCTCATTTTAAGGCTATTCCTAAGGACTAAGTGACTGGATTCTTACTACAGCCATTCTATTTCAAGCCTACCAACTCTAATACATCAAATACAGTATAACCAATCTATAACATGTCAATAACAACAATTATAATGCAGGTTTTACGTAACGACGGACCGGGTCATTACATCCTCCCCCTCTTAAACAAACGTTCGTCCTCGAACGAGTCTAGGAACATACCTGGAGTCTCAAACAAGTGAGGATACTTTCTCTGAATCTCCCGCTCGGTCTCCCAAGTAGCTTCCTCCACTGGCTGACCTCTCCACTGCACCTTCACTGACGCTATTTCCTTAGACCTCAACTTTCTGACCTCACGAGCTAAGATAGCTACTAGCTCAACCTCGTATGACATGTCTCCCTAGAGCTGAACTATGCTGAAGTCTAACACATGAGATGGATCACCAACATAGTTTCTGAGCATCGACACATGAAACGCCGGATGAACACTCGACAAGCTGGGTGGCAAGGCAAGTCTATAAGCCACCTCTCCAACCTTCTAAAGTACCTCAAAAGGACCAATAAACCGATGACTCAGCTTTCCTCTCTTTCCGAATCTCATAACACCTTTCATGGGTGATGCTTTTAGCAGTACCTTATCACCTTCCATAATGACACATCCCGGACCTTCCAGTCCGCATAACTCTTCTGTCTAGACTGCGCGATGCGAAGTCGCTCCTGAATTGACGCCCAATAACTTAACCTCACCAAGCTCGAACCACCCAACCGGAGATCTACACCTCCTACCATACAACGCCTCATATGGGGCCATCTAAATACTGGACTGATAGCTGTTATTATATGCAAACTCCGCTAATGGCAGAAACTGATCCCATGAGCCACCAAAATCAATCACACAAGCCCGTAACATATCCTCCAATATCTGAATAGTCCGTTCCGACTGCCCGTTGGTCTGAGGGTGAAATGCGGTGCTCAACTCTACATCAGTACCCATACCTTTCTGTACGACCCTCCAAAACTAAGATGTGAATTGAGTACCTCTGTCCGAAACGATAGAAACAGAAACTCCATGCAACCGGACAATCTCCTTAATGTAAATACTAGCTAACCGTTCTGAAGTATAAGTAGTACTGACAGGAATGAAATGTGCGGACTTGGTCAATCTATCCACAATGACCCAAATAGCATCAAAACCCTTCGCAGTCCGTGGAAGCCCAACTACAAAATCCATCGTAATTCGCTCCCACTTCCACTCCGGAATATCTAACCTCTGAAGCAAACCACCTGGTCTCTGGTGCTCATACTTGACCAGCTGGCAGTTGAGACACCGTGCTACATGCTCAACAATATCTCTCTTCATCTGCCTCCTCCAATACTGCTGTTTCAGATCCTGATACATCTTCGCGTCACCCGGATGGATAGAATACCGCGAGCTGTGAGCCTCTACTAATATTAACTCCTGAATACCCTCTACATTGGGCACGCAAATATGGCCTTGCATCCTCATAACTCCATCATCACCAATAGTCACATCTCTGGCATCACCCCGACGAACTCTATCCTGAAGAACTAATAAGTGTCGGTCATCATACTGCCGTGCCTTAATCTGATCACCTGTGGAGGATCCGACAAATCCAATCTCACTAACTGACCCGCTAAAGCCTGAACTTCAAGGGATAAAGGTCGCTCTGCTGCTGAAAGATAAGCTAGACTTCCCAAACTCTCGGCTCTGTGATTCAAGGCATCAGCTACCACATTGGCCTTCCACGGATGATACAAAATAGTCAAGTCATAGTCCTTGAGAAGCTCTAACCATCTCCTCTGCCACAAATTCAAGTCCTTCTGTCTCAGCAGATACTGCAAACTACGATGATCGGTGTAAATCTCATATTGTACCCCATACAAATAATGCCGCCAAATCTTCAAGGCATGAACAATAGCAACTAACTCCAGATCGTGCACTGGGTAATTCTTCTCGTGCACCTTCAACTGTCTCGACGCGTAGGCAATCACCCTACCGTCCTGCATCAACATCGCTCCCAAGCCAACTCTAGAAGCATCGCAATAAACCGTATAAGAACCCGAACCAGTAGGCAACACTAATACAAGAGTTGTGGTCAATGCTGACTTGAGATTTTGAAAGCTCTCCTCACATTCATCGGAATAGAACACCCTTCTGTGTCAATTTGGTCAGAGGTGAAGCAATAGAAGAAAATCCTTCAACAAAGAGACGGTAGTAACCCGCCAGACCAAGAAAACTCCGAATCTATGTAGCTGAAGACGGTCTAGGCCAACTCTGCACCGCCTCAATCTTCTTCGGATCAACCTGAATACCCTCACTAGACACCACGTGCCCCAAGAAAGCTACTGAACCAAGCCAAAACTCACACTTAGAGAATTTTGCATAATGCTTCTCCTCCCTCAATCTCTGCAACACGATTCTCAAGTGCTGAGCATGCTCTTCCTGGCTACGAGAATAAACCAGGATGTCATCAATGAACACAATAACGAATGTATCAAGGTATGGATGAAATACGATGTTCATCAATTGCATGAACGCTGCTGGGGAATTGGTCAGCCTAAATGACATAACCGAAATTCATAATGACCGTACCTGGTCCTGAAAGCCGTCTTCAGAATATCAGAATCCCTAATTTTCAACTGATGATACCCCGACCTCAAGTCGATCTTGGAGAATACCTCAGCTCCCTGAAGCTGATCAAATAAGTTGTCAATACGAGGCAACGGATAACGATTCTTCACTGTAACCTTATTCAACTATCTATAGTCAATACACATACGCATGGAGCCATCTTTCTTTTTCACAAACAACACTGGCGCACCCCAAGGCGACACACTAAGCCGAGTAAAACCCTTATCTAAGAGTTCTTGAAGCTGCTCCTTCAATTCTTTCAACTCTGCTGGTGCCATACGGTAAGGTGGAATAGAAATTTGATGAGTATCTGGCACCAGGTCAATACCAAAATCAATATCCCTATCAGGTGGCATGCTTGGCAGGTCTGCAGGGAATACATCCGGAAAATTATGGACTACAGGGACAAAATCAACAGATGGGGCCTCACTACTAACATCCCTCACAAACGCAAGGTAAGATTCACACCCTTTCTCAACCATACGCTGAGCCCTTAAATAAGAAATCACTCTGCCAGGCACATGCTCTATAGACCCCCTCCACTCAACTCTCGGAACTCCGGGCATATCTAAGGTAACGGTCTTAGCGTGATAATCAAGAATAGCGCGACATGGGGATAACCAATCTATGCCCAGAATTACATCAAAATCTACCATACTCAGTAACATCAAGTCCACTCGGGTCCCCCCAGACCCCCAATAGATATAAGACACGACCGATACACACGGTCCACAACGATAATATCACCCACCGGAGTCAAAACATGAACAGAAGTAACTAGAGAATCACGGGGCATATTCAGAAAATGAGCAAAATAGGATGAGACATAAGAGTACGTGGAACCAGGGTCAAATAAAGCCAAAGCATCACTGTGACAAACTGAGATAGTACCTGTAATCACCGCATCAGAATCCATAGCATCAGACCTAGCCAAAAATGCATAAATATGTGGCTGGCCTCCACCTGTTCGACCTCCTCCTCTAGGACGGCCTCTAGCTGCCTGACCACCACCACTAGCGGCCTGGGTAGGTGGCGAAATGATTGGGGCTGAAGCCGAGGGTTGAACTCTCTGCTGGGATGAACTACTAGGACGACAGGGACACTGCCTCCACTCATGTCCGAACTCTCCACACTCATAACAATTACCTGGAGCCGGAGATGAAAACTGACGAAAACCCCTGCCACCGTGATAACCACCAGACGAACCATGCATAGAAGAGCCTTGATAAGATGATGCTCGGGCGGAGCTTTGAGATGGAAGGGCACTAAAAGATGAACGTCCCTGATGATCATTGCGAGGACCCTGCCCCGACGACACACCACTGTAAGCTGGGCGAACTGGCGGTGGAGGTCTAAATGAACGACCTCTATTAGGCTGAAATTGCCTTCTGGAAGGGGCACCACTGAAATTACCTGATCCCCGAGGCCTCTTGACCTCTCTTTCCTCACGATCCTGCCTACGAACCGACTCAATATCCCGAGCAATATCAACAACCTGCTCAAATGTAACTCCAGACACCCTCTCTCTGGTCATCAAAATCCGAAGCTGATACGAGAGACCATCTACAAACCTCCTAATCCTCTCCCTGTCAGTAGGGCCAATCTCAAACGCATGTCTGGCTAACTCAAAAAACCTCATATCAAACTGGGTGACTGATAATTCTCCCTGGCGCAGCTGCTCAAACTGCCTACGCTGCTCCTCTCTGTGGGATTGAGGAACATATTTCTCCAAAAAGATCGTGGAGAACTGCTTCCAGGTGAGAGGTGCTGAACCAACCAGCCTACGCCTTTCGAATGACTCCCACCAAGTAAAAGCAGCACTCGCAAACTGAAATGTAACAAACGAGACCCCACTAGTCTCCAAAATACCCGCAGTACGTAGTATTCTCTAGCATTTATCAAGAAAACCTTGGGCGTCCTCACCCTCTGTGCCACTGAAGGTCGGAGGCTAAAGCCTGCTGAACCTCTCCAACCTACGCTGCTCATCCTCAGGCATAGCAGCAACCACAAAATCCTGAGCTGGAGCAACCAACTGAACTGGGGCTGCTCCTGGTGCTTGAATACCTCGTACAACCTGCTCAGGTGTCCGGGAAGCTGGAGTCTGATTGCCTCCCCCGGTCTGAGCTGTATTGGCAGTAGTGGACATAGCAACTGCCTGAGCTAAACTGGAACACACCGTTAATATCTGAGCCAGGGTCTCCTGAAGACCCGAAATAACAATAGGCACTGTCGGTGCCTGAGCCTGTTCCGCTGGAGCTCCATCGGGTTGAACCTGATCCTGAACGATAGGGGGATCCTACGGTACTACCCCGACTACTGCCTGGGCTGGTCCCCTACCTCTACCACTGCCTCGACCCCTTGTGGGTCTGGCTGGTGCCTGGTCACCCTGATCGGTATTGCGTGTCCTCACCATCTGTGAGAGAATGAAACAACGTAAGTTTAGATTTCAAGAATCAATAGATTGGCACGAAAGAGTTCAAGAAAATAGATATGTTTCCTAAAATTTATGCAGCCTCTCGAAGATAAGTACAGACGTCTCCGTACCGATCCGCAAGACTCTACTAAACCTGCTCATGACCGTTGAGTCCTGTGTTACCTAGTGCTCTGATACCAACTTGTCACGCCCCCAAATCCTAACAGGCCGTGATGGCGCCTATCATGGAACTAGGGTAGCCAACCATCACCTTACTACGCATTTGTTCAATTATAACAGTTCACAATATAACAATAAACAGCAGTCAAAATAAAGAATTAAATTATATAAGTCTAGCGCCCCAATATTGAACTAAACAACTCTAAACAACCTTCCAGAACTGGAGTCAATAGTCATGAGCATCTAAGAACAAGTAAATCTAACTCTGCTAAAACTATAATATATGTCTCTGAATCAAATGCTAAG
>ML256699.1:23766-51494 GCA_005239495.1 Nicotiana undulata
TATATGTCTCTGAATCAAATACTAAAGCTAAATAGGGAAGGGAAGTGGAGAAGCTGTGGACGCTGGGCAGCTACCTCGAAATCCCGTGAAATGCTGCTATCGAACCTGCGTCAGCTACTGCTGCGAGCTAGTACCTGGATCTGTGCACAGAGGAACAGGAAGTCTTTATGAGTACGCCAACTCATTAGTAATGAAAATAAATCACAGTCTGAGTAATATAAACACACAGAACAGGTACACAATTCCACAAACCATTAAAACACCAAGTCACCATTTAGTATTCATCAAATAGTAAGTTCGAAATCAGTTTCCAAAAATCCCTTGAAAATAAGTGCAATATCAGTATATCTCAATAAAATTCTCAGTAAAACCAGTTTGAAAACGAAGTAAATCATAGTTCGAAAACTCAATAAAAATCTTCATAAAACTGCCCCTTGGGCCACAATCATTTCTCATAACAATTTCTTCGGTATCAGCCCATCAGGCAACCTCACAATCACTCTGCCCATCAGGCAACCTCACAATCACTTTGCCCATCAGGCATCCTCACAATCACTCTGCCCACCAGGCATTCTCACAATCACTCTGCCCATCAGGCATCACTCAATCGGTACCGGCGCTCACTGGGGGTGTGTTACAGACTCCGGAGGGGCTCCTACAACCCAAGCGCTATAATAAGCCACAACATGGCATAAATCACACAAAATATAGGCCCGCAACCTCACTCATATCATATCATCCTCACAATATAGGCCAACATCGTCACTCATATCATAACATCCTCACAATATAGGCCAGCAGCCTCACTCAATCAGACACTCTCAATTTGCCCTTCAAGCCATAATATACCGGGTTCTCGACCCAAAAATAGTGTTTCATTTTCAAGAAGTAGTATCAAAATACTCTGAGTGTCAAAACAATTTCACAGAAAAAACCGAACGAAAAATCACAACATATCAGTGAGGAAAATAGTAAAAACATCCCCCAAGGGGTAAACAAACCGGCACTAGGCCCCAAACATGGCTTACAACCCAAATCATATCAAGTATATATAGTACTATTGGAAATAAGCTTTAAAAGCCGTTTCGCAACTTAATAGTCGCCTGAGTAAGGAATACATCTCCAAAGTTTCAACCCTTGAATTTCAAAACCCGTGAAAGGGTGCATAGTCCGGAGTTTCATACCCTCAGGACAGGATTTAAAGACATTACTTACCTCAAAACTAGCCCGGAACTATTCCACGACACGCTTGCCTCGCGAATCAACCTCCGAAGGCTCCAAATCTACCAAGTTCAGATTCTTATCATCAATATATGCTTAAGGAATGAATTCCAATTTAAAAATATCGAATTTAACTCAAAAATCTGAAACCGGTCAAAACCTGACCCTCGGGCCCACATCCCGAAACTCAGAAATTTTTATACAAAAGTGTTCTTCGTCGTCTCACGAGTCCGCCCATATAAAGAACACAAAAATCGGAGTTCATTTGGCCCCTCAAATCGACCCCTAAAGGTCTCATAATCTCAAGCCCTAAAACCCAATTTTTCTACTGTTTTCCCCTGAAATAACACTGGTTTCATGTTCTATAATCACCCATAATCGAGTTTTAATGACTAGAACACTTATCTCAATGAAGAACAAGATTCTCTCTTCAAAATCGCCCCCAAGAGCTCTTTTCCGTACAACAATGGTGTAAAAAGGGGTTTAAGTCGCGGAGGAAATATTTAAATACTGCCTAGTGATTTACTCTCCGCGATCGCGGTCAAATCCATGCGATCGCACAGTGTTCTCCTTTTTGACCTCCGCGATCGCAGCTCAAAGCATGCGATCGCACAGTGCTTTTTGCCAGCCAATTCCCCACGCGCCCAATACCCTATGCGATCGCACCCTGGCTCCCGCGATTGCACAGGGCCCTCTCCCCCTTCTCCGCGATTGCAGCCCGTTGTACGCGATCGCATAGCACAAATGAACCTGCCCCCAAATTAACTCACTGCGATCGCATCCCTTCCCCCGCGATCGCAGTGAACAAAACTGTTGTGCACAAAAACCAGAAACCAGCATTTGATCTAAGTCCAAAAATGCCCGTTAATCACCCGAAATCAATCCCGAGCCCCTCGGAACCCCAAACAAACATACCAACACATCCCATAACATCATTCAAACTTAGTTGCACTCTCAAAACACCAAACCTAACATCAAAACACCAAATTCAAATCAAATTCAAGCCTAAGAACTTTGATATTTCTAAAATCCACTAATGATGACAAAACTATCCAAATCAACTCCGATTGATCTGAAATTTTGCAGACAAGTCCAAAATGACATTATGAACCTGTTCCAACTGTTGGAATTCCATTCCAATCCCGATAGTCTATTTTCCACTACCGTCCGGAATCGCCAAAAACTAACTTTCACCAATTCAAGCCTAATTCTACACCGGACATCACAAAATTATTCTGAACATACTCCTAAGTCCCAAATCACCTAACGAAGCTATTCGAACCATAAAATCCGCATTCCGAGGTCGTTTACCAATAAGTCAACTCTCAGTTGACTTTTCTCATTTTAAGGCTATTCTTAAGGACTAAGTGACTAAATTCTCACTACAACCATTCGATTTCAAGCCTATCAACTCTAATACATCAAATACAGTATAATCAATCTATAACAGGTCAATAACAATAATTATAATACAGGTTTTACGTAACGACGGATCGGGTCGTTACCGAAAGACTACCTAAAGATACTATGTCGTGTTCTTCACATTTGTCTTATGCCATTATTGATGTTACTCTATTGCCTATCATTTGGTTGTCTTTCTTCAAACGCTTTAACATGTTTTCCATAAATATTAGAGGTGCTTTTTTTTAGGGGTTGGCAGGGTTTGTTATTTTAGACTACACTAGGACACGAGAATGGGTTGAATTGTGTCTTGTCTGATTCTCACGTTTCAAAGATCCTGGTTCTTTGAACTATTTAAGCAGACACAAACAAGAATAATTGCGGAAAAGTAATCGACATAGAGGTTTTTGCGTGAGAAATTTCCTTGCTCAAGGGATTAAGAATCACGACCTACCCAGTAGGATTTCCCCCAAATCTCCACTAACTTTAAAGAGCGGTTTTAGATTACAACTCAATAACCAAGGGGACTACCTCTAGTACCCTAACCTCTACAATCAACCTAATTGTAGCAACCCCTTACTAACTCTAGACTAGAAAGCTAACAAAAACAATGTCTCAACAATAACCTACTATTACACTTCTATGAAAGCAGATAGGTTACAATTCTAAACAAAAGACTCAACCTAGTAACCAAAGAACTCAAGAAGCTTCATCTTCATGAACCCGTTCTTCAGTTGATTGAGTTGAATCTACAGAAGTATCTTATTGCTTCGTTTGCTATTGTCAGAAGTATTCTCATTATGTCTGTCAATAGCAGTAGTCTTGACTTATAGAAAAACGTCTTCTTTTATAGGCACAAGATTAGCCCAAATTCTTCTTCAATTAATGCTCCAAAACCTAGAATATTTCGACTAAGGAAACCCTGTCCCATTTAGGCTTGATTTCCTTATTTGACTCCAAATTGCAACCTTCTTTCTTCCCACGATTATTTTCCATATATGCATATTCTTTTATAGCACAAAGTCCACCCAAACAAGTATTCATTTTTCAGCAAGGATAGACTCTTCTAGAAATTCCTACCACTACTAGAAATCCGCTAAAAACCGACCAAAAAAACCGACCAAGGTCGTTCAGTTATGGCCAATTACCGACCAAAACGCGACCATTAGCATGTGGACAGTGTTTTGATGGTCGGAATGGCTTACCGACCAAAGTTGGTCGGAAATTACCGACCAACGTTAGTCGGTAGCTTAAAACGACCATCTGACATTTTTTATTACTTACCGGCCAACTTTGATCGGAAACATATTTTATTAATTTAATTTTACTGACCAAAGTTGGTCGTTTTATATAAATTATTAAAATAAAAAAACGACCAACGTTGATCGGTAACTGAAAAAATATATATATATATATTTTAAAATAATTAAAATTAAATGTTACCGACCAACTTTTGTCGGTAACCTCAACTGTGCTGACAAAACACCGACCAAAGTTGGTCGGTAATGTTGAATTTTGCGAATTCAATGTTCATTAACCGACCAACTTTGGTCGGTATTTCTGAATAAATATTTTTTTTATATTAAAAAATGACCAACTTTGGTCGGTTTTTCTAGGTTTAATTTTGGCATAAAATGCCTGTTTTGGCAGCTACACCACCTGCCATCATACCAATACACCTATTAAAAACATAATTAGTATAAAAAACAACAACAACAACACAACAACCAAAACATTCAATAAATACATTAAAACTAACAAATTAAAGTTCAATTGAACATAAAAATCCAAAACCACGTTAAAACCTATTACAACTAGTTCAAAACTAGTTCTATTTGTTTAGTTCAAAGTATATAAAAGTCAAGGAGTGTTTTCTACAACAACATCATCACCATATGATGAGCTTTCATTTACAAGACGGTATAGTGAAGGGTCTTATGGAGGATGGGAAGAACGATCACGTGGAGGACGGGAGGAACGATCACGGGGAGGACGGGAGGAACGATCACATGCAGGTAGAGCCTCTGGCGATGACTCACGAGAACGGGGCAACGAAAAATCTCCAGTAGATAGGAGAGTTCTGATTTGAGCTTGCATGCAAATTGAGCAACTCTAAGCCTTTCTCTTTCCTTGGCCCCTTCTACCTCGGATGTGAGCTTTGTCACTGTCTCCCGCATAGCGGAGAGGCTCTCCCTGTTAAGTTGCTCGCCTTGCGAGGAAGTCCCTATTCCTTGCATTCCACACTTATAGCGATGGAATTTATTAGTAGGAAGCCCGTATACCTTCTCCTATTTTGGACCGCTAGTAGAATCCATCCATATTCTTTCTGCATCCTCGTCCGAAGGTTGGGTTGGCTCGCCCGATTCACCAGGTGGCTGAGTGCGGATGAATTATTCCAAGTTAGTTTGATAACGACCTATATTATTTTAAATTAAATCATTATTTCAACATTTTTATAAAAGTAAATTATAATACTTAAAGAAAATTGAAAGCTTACATATACAGTCAAGGCCCGGTCCTCGACCCAACTATCTTGACCCTCCTCTTTCTTCTTCTTCACAATATGCTCTTCCTTGAATAGCTCATCATGGCTCATTTGACGCCCATACTTCTTTTCCTAAAAACAAATTAATTTAGTTAATAAACAGAATAGCTATACTTAGTGTCACGACCCCAAATCCTAACAGGTCGTGATGGCGCCTATCGTGGAACTAGGCTAGCCAACCATCATATTACTACACATTTGTATTAATATATATTCTCAAAAATCAATAATAAACAGAAAACAGAGTATAAAATAATTTCTTTAAGTCTTTACGCCCCAATAATATAAGCTAACAGTCTAACATTTCTCCTAAGACTGGAATCAACCGATCACGAGCATCTAAGAAATAAACTCACTCTTCTAAAGTCATAATAAATGTCTATGAATCAAATACTAAGTACTATATGAAGAAGGGAAATGGAGAAGCCGCGGACGCTGGACAACTACCTCAAAATCCCAAACACTGATCACAACGAACTCGGACGACTACTGCTCCGAACCAGTACCTGGATCTACACACAGAGGTGCAGGGAGTAATGATGAGTACACCAACTCAGTAGTAATAAAAATAAATCATAGTCTGAAGTATATGAAACACACAGCACAAAACACCAATCCACAAAACAGTAAAACATCAAGTCTCAATACAGTATCCATAAATTCGAAAACCATTTTCCATGAAATCCTTTGAAACAAGTATATTTTCCAGTATTTCTCAGTAAAACTCTCAGTAAAATCAGTTTGAAAAATGAAGTGAATCATAGTCAAAAACTCAGTAAAATATCATCATAAAACTGACCCTCCGGCCATAATCATCACTCGTAACAATTTCCCTCAGCACCTCATCATCACTCAGTATCAGCCCCGCGGGAAACCTCACTTTCACTCATGCCTCCCAATCACTCATCACTTGGCACTCGTACTCAGTAGGTACCTGCGCTCAATGGGGGTGTGTACAGACTCCGGAGGGGCTCCTACAACCCAAGCGCTATAAACAAGTCACATCATGGCATAAATCACTCTCAGGCACTCGACCTCTCTCATATCATAACATACTCACAACATTGGCCTTCGGCCTCACTCAGTCAGACACTCTCATTATGCCACTCAGGCCATGAATAAAATGGGGTTCTCGACCCAAAATAGTATTTCATTTCAAGAAATAGTAATATCATCAAATAAGAGTGTCAACAATTTTACAAGAAAGACTGAGTGTAAAATCATAGTTTCAAAGTAGTGAGAATATCAGTAAAATAGCCCCCAAGGGGTTAAAACAGATTTGCACTAGGCCCCAAACATGGCTTACAACCCAATTATATCAAATCATAGTAGTACTATAGAGAATAAGCTTTAAAAGCAATTTCGCAACTCAATAGTTGCCTAAAAAGGTACATTTTTCCAAATTTCCAATTCGTGCACGCCCAACACTCGTCATCTAGTGTGTGTGTCACTCCAAATCCGTGAAAGGATGTAAAGTCCGGGGTTTCATACCCTCAGGACAGGATTTAAAGACATTACTTACCTCAAACTAGCCCGAAAAGCTACTCTGCAACCCGCTTGCCTCTCGTATCAACTTCCGAGTGCTCCAAATCTACCAAGATCAGATTTTGATCATCAAATTATGCTAAAAGAATGAATTTCAATTGAAAAAATCCAATTTTTAGCTCAAAATCCGAAATTAGCCAAAACTCGACCCTCGGGCCCGCATCTCGAAAAACGACAAATTTTATACCAAAATGTTCTTCATAATCTTACGAGTCCGTACATATAAAGAACATTAAAATCGGAGTTCGTTTGACTCCTCAAATCATCTCCTAAAGGTCTCATAATCTCAAGCCCTAACTTCTACCTTTTTCTACTTATTTTCACAATCTAAACACTGATAATAAGTCTCCTTTTTTTACTTTTCTGGCCAGGCTTTTCGCACTTGTGGCCTTAACCTCGCACCTGTGGTCCGCACCTGCGCTCCAGGGGACCGCACCTGCGGTTTCTCATTAATCCGGCAAATTCCCGCACCTGCAACCTCGCAGCTGCGGTCAAGTGTCCGCATCTGCGACCTTTTCCTTGAGCTGGCCAATAATCGCACCTGCGGAGCCTTTTTCGCTCCTGCGGGCCCGCACCTGCGATCAAACATCCGCAGGTGCGGAAACAGCAGTAAAATCACACCAGCAGCTGTTTGTTGCACTCTTCAACTCCAAAACTTCCCGTTAACCATCCGAAAACAATTTCGAGCCCCTCGGGACCCCAACCAAATTTACCAACATATCCCATAACATCATTCAAACTTAGTTTCACTCTCAAAAAACTAAAAATAACATCAAAACACCAAAATCACATCGGATTCAACCCTAAGAACTTTGAAATTTCTAAAATCCACCAACGATGCCGAAACTATCCGAAACAACTCCGATTGACCTGAACTTTTGCAGACATATCCAAAATGACATTATGAATCTGTTCCAACTGTCGGAATTCCATTTCGTCCTCGCTAGCCTATTTTCCAATGTCGCCCGGAAATCACCAAAAACTAACTTTCGCCAATTCAAGCCTAATTCTACACCGGACATCACAAAAATATTCTGAACACACTCCTAAGTCCCAAATCACCTAACAAAGCTATCCGGACCATAAAATCCGCATTCCAAGGTTGTTTACCAATAAGTCAACTCTCAGTTGACTTTTCCAACTATAAGGCTATTTTTAAAGACTAAATGACTAAACTCTCACTACAACCATTCTGATTCCAAGCCTACCAACTCTAACACATCATAAATAGTATAACCAACCTATGCCAAGGCAATAACAGTAATTATAATGCATGTTCTACGTAACGACCGACCGAGTCGTTACACTTAGAAAAGTAAAATAATTTAAGCAATTACATACCAATCTTCTTTTTATTGTCCCTAGGTTGCTCGCACCTCCAGTGTGCAAGGAGACTCCCTTCTCGGATGCGCGAGCCTTCTTTCCTTTTTCGCTCCTCTCCAAGAACTCCGCGGTAAGCCATTTCCTTTGCAAATCCTTCCACAAATTATAAAGTAACTAGCCAGGCCTCTTGTTCTTCTTTCTAGCATCTGAGAAAGCATCCGACAATCTCTTGCGAGCTTTATGATGAAAATTTGCAGCCACTTCTGCACTATAGTGGTCTTCCCATACACACTTGCTTTATATTTCAAAAGTTAACTATTAGATGGAAACATCATAAATATAAATTATTAAACTGTTTAAAAGAACATTTACACCTTAAATTGATTGAAAATTTGCTCCTTCAGCGAGAATGGGCAATCAGTCCAAATCGCATAAGGGCCATCATAGAGCTTTCTGATGGTATTGGTGATTATCTTCGTAGTCTTATTACCCGGATTGAACCTGCAATTTTACAATAAAAAGACTTTAATTTCTTAGTAAAAATTTTACAAATCAATAGACTAAAACATAACAAATAACACTTACCCATCACCCTCAGGGACTATGATGGTCCTGCCATATCAATCATAATGCACTACCTCGTCATCATCATCCGAAGCATGTGTATCAGAGGCATGTGTAGACGGTGTAGGCGGGTCAGAGCTGCTGCCTCGCAGGTGAAGGCATGCAATAGATGGAGTCGATGATGAAGATGGTTGCGATCCCTGTGACTGCGACATAGCTGGATGCGTCCCAAGTGGCTGTGATACTGATGGTTGTGACCTGAGTGCCTGTGACCCGAGTGACTGTGACATGGATGGATATGATCCATATGGATGTGATATGTGGGGATGTGATCCACGTGGATGTGATGTAGATGGATGCAATGCAGATGGCTGTGAGGAAGCTGGACTGTATGTCGGACGTATAATCCTATGGCCTTGTGATGGAAGACATGGTGTCTGAATGAAGGTGTATGGCTCGTGATGCTGTGGCAGCTCAGTATAGCCGTGTGGTGGAGGATAAGACATAGGCATCTCTGAAAAGGTTGTACAGGAGGGACTATTATTTTCTACCCTCCTCTTTCCCTTCCTACCCCTTTCTCGACCCTGAGAACTAGTAAGGTCATTGTTACCTTGACCCTTTCCTTCCATCTGCATAATATAATACACATTTATATTGAAACATATAAGAAACTAGCTATAAAACAAGAGTGCTTTAAAAAACCAACTTTTTAATCATCATCGACGTATTGTTACTCGTCCGAGAATTCTTCATTCTCACTTGTTTGAGCTTCATCAGTTGATTCCTCGCCCTCATTTTCTATAATTGTTACTTAATTTATATCAACTTCTTCCAATGCGTTCAGGATGTTCCAAATCATTTTCTAACTGATCGTCCACTATTTGGTGAACACTGGAGATATTGTTTTGGTATGCAACATCTAACACATTCTCGGCTTCCACCCTACCTACATGCTTAGTTTTATTACAACCCACCAATCAGACTTATTCCACCGCAATGGATAAGGAGCATAATACACTTTCCTAACGTTATGTGCAATTATGAAAGTATCATAGAGATCATACTCCCTCGTATGATTAACCTCAATTATGTTGTATTGGTGGTGTACTTTTGTACCTCTTGTTGGATTTGGGTCAAATCACTTGCATCTAAAGAGTATCAATTTTCTATATGGCCAACCTATATATTCTAGTTGTAATATTTATTTGACCACACCATAATAATCAATATATCCAACTTGGTTGCCATCACCACCTTGAACCCACACCCCGCTGTTGTTGCTATTTTTATTTTTAAAGCAATCCTCTGTATGAAACTTATAATCATTCACTACGTACTTAGACATTGTTGTGACCTGAATCCCATGTCTCCAAGATATATCTTTCAAAAATTGATTTACACCATTATTTGGATTATTTACCTATGTAGTGTTAAAATAATTCATAAGTTAGCACAACTTATGAATCAATTTTTAAACATTCACTACATGTATATATATATATATATATATATATATATATATATATATATATATATATATATACTTACAAATTGTTTGAACCATGTATCAAATCTCGTATATACAACATCATGGCCAAATTGACCCACGAAGTGATTATGAAACATCAAATAGTTTTAGTAGTTGCATCAATATGTAATCACAGTAAATTTTACATTTTGGTAACTGATAAATCAATACTTACTTGAGAAATGGTACCACTTCGGGACAATTTAGCTACACATGAAGTGTAGCTGACTTGTACTCCATATTACTCAAACTTCTCTTTCTAACATCCTTAGAACATCGGCCTGGTTGATTGAATATGAACATTGGTGGATAGAATATATCACTCACACATTCGACCGTGTGCCTATTGGGCCTATTCCTAGAACATGGCACGCTACTCTCAAAATAATAAGAACAACACTATGCAGTTTCCTTTGCAAGATAGGCTTCGCATATAGATCCTTCAATCCTATTCCTCTACTTAAGAAATTATTTGCATTTTCTCCTACATAATGTCATGTTAGACAAGAATATTCAAATAATATAGAATATTAAATCAAACTTATAATAATACCTCTTAAAGGGATACATCCATCTGCATTGAACAGGACCTCCAAGTCGTGCCTTGTGTACAAGGTGGATTGGAAGGTGTTCCATCACATCAAAGAAACCACTTGGAAATATTTTTTCCATCTTAGTATAAGTTACACGAATGTTCTGATCCATCCGCATTAGGTTTTCTTCCCGCAATGTGGTAGAACATAAGTCTTTGAAAAACAAACTAATCTCTGTGATGGGTTTCAAGATTCTTTCACGCAAACCACAAAATGAAATAGGCACTAAGGTCTCCATGAAAACATGGCATTCATAACTTTTCAAATGGCTCAACTTCCCTACCTCCATATCTCTTTTTTTCCAAGATTCGACGCATAACCCTCAGGCATCTTCAATTTCGTAACTCAATCACAAATTTGTCATTTTTCCTCCACAAAGAATGTGTAACTTGCTTTGGGCTTGAACACATTACCATTATTTGATGTCTGCAAGTATAATTCAGGCCGCCTACAATATTCTTGTAAGTCCATTCTAGCCTGCGGGTTATCTTTTGTCTTACCTTTAACATGCATCACTGTGTTGAAGAAATTGTCAAAATAATTCTTCTCAATATGAATGACATCAAGGTTGTGTCGGAGAAGATTATCCTTCCAATAAGGCAACTCCCAAAATATACTCTGTGTCGTCCAATTATGATTAACACCGTATCCGGGGAATCTATAAGGTGGAGCCTCAGTAATTTTACTGAAGTTCTAGACCCTCTCCCAAATTTTCTCACCTGAAATTATCGGAGGTGGAGAATCATATTACACTTTATTCTTTTTGAATGCATTTTTCATCATTCTAAACTCATGATCATCAGGCAAGAATTTACGGTGACAATCAAACCATGATTGCTTTCGGCCATGTTTCAAAGTGAACGCTTTACTATTTTCCATGCAGTAAGGACAAGCTAGCTTCCCGACAGTCATCCACCCAGACACATTCCATACGCAGGAAACTCGTTAATAGTCCACATTAAATTAGCACGCAAATTAAAATTCTGCTTGGTTGATATGTCATATGTTTCAACACCATCATACCCAATTATTTTAGCTGATCAATCAAATGGTGCAAATATACATCAATCAAACTTTTCGAATTACATGGACCGAGGATAATACAATTTAAGAATACATATGGACTAGTCATACACAACTCGGGTGGTAGATTATAAGGTGTAAGAAAGACAGACCAACATGAATATGGTGTCGCAGATATAGAAAAAGGCGTGAAGCCATCCGCACACAGACCTAACTGAATGTTCTTTTGTTCACTAGCAAAATCTGGGTATGTCCTATCAAAGTGCTTCCAAGCTTCTCCATCTGAAGGATGACACATAACACCAGGTGGTCTTCTATTTTCAAAGTTCCATCTCATATGAGGAGCATAACTCATCGACGCATATAACCTCTTTAACTTAGGTATAAGAGATAAATAATAAATCGCCTTGACAGCGACCATATTCCCGCTGGAAAGGCTCTTGAAACGAGGCTTTTCGCAAAATTTATAATTGTCTAAAGGTGCATCATTTTTATAATATAACATGCAACCATCTTCACAACAATCAATTCTCATTGACGAAAGTCCTAACTTAGAAACCAATCTCTTTGCCTTATAGAAATTACCAGGTAAATGGATATTAGGGTCAACTAGTTCACTTATAAGGTTAATGAAAGAGTCCATGGCTGCTTGAGAAATATTCCAATCAGACTTGGTACTTAGTAATCTAACTGCAACATACAACTCATGGTGCGTACTTCCTTCACGTAGTGGACGAGTTCCTCTAACTGTTCATAAAAATATTTTGCGTCATCATTAGGAGTTTGTTCAACATTTTCATTGGGCTCACCCCCGAAGTGCATCCCAAAAATATCCGCAACCATATTCTGGATTCTAGAATCAAGATTTGTATTCTCCACTGACCTACTACTTTCACCAACAACCATGTTATGAAATATCCCACGGCTACCATCGATCTCTCTATGATTAGTTCACACAAAGTAATTCTCTATAAACCCCTTCCTATAAAGACGAAGCATAACTTCCTCCGATTTTTTAAACTTCATACAGTCGCACCTGACACAAGGGCACCTAATTACTCCTTCACGTTGGTATGGTGGAAGTGACATTGCATGTCTAATAAAGTCATCAACCCCTTCTACAAAATCTTCCCGCAATCACCGCCGATTAGGATAATTCCTATTGTCATCCAAGTACGATGTTCCATCTATACAAATAAAACAAGAACAAATTAATTTATTCTACAACTATAAATTAATTAAATATTTTTTAGTTAATTCAAGATAACTAATTTTTCCTAATTACACAAAAAATTAAATTATATTAAATATAATTAGTAATAAACTAAAAGTTCAAGTTATATCCTAAAAAATTCAATTCATATCCAAAAGGTTTAATTTATATCGTAAACGTTCAATTCACAAGAACAAATCCGAAAAACTAAAAGTTCAATTCTTATTCTACGAGTTTAAAACCGTCCGGCTTGGACAGGATTAATATTCTTTTAGGGATAGACTTGTGAAGATCCTAATTAGTATATATAATTTATCATCAAATATATCTATTTGTAAATTGATTCATCGACTTATAACTTACTTAGATGCGTAATTGAATATTAAAAAACGCTTGACATATATATATATATATATATAACACACTTCGTTGTACTACTTTAACTACATATATAACATGTTATAGTATATGTTAGTGTATTTATTATTTGTATTACAAAAGTGTTAATAGATTACATTTATATTATTTAGATAGTAAATATAAAAGTGATTCATAATTTTGACCAATGTTGACCAAATAACCGACCAACTTTGGCCGGTTATTTTCCAGAAATTAAAATTTACCGACCAAAGTTGGTCGGTAAATGCTTCCCCTGCATTAACCGACCAACGTTGGTCGGTAATTTAAAATATAAATTCTTTAAATTTAATTTTTAAATAGTAATATAACTATTAAAATTTTAAAAAATGGGTCCACATTACCGATCAAAGTTGGTTGGTAATGTGAAAGTTTCTTTGGGAAAGCAAGTCTGACCAGCTTGGTCAACTTGTTGATCAATTTACCGACCAACTTTGATCGGTATTTTTTAAAAAATAAATGTCAAATATTTTTTTTCCAGTTTTCATCCAAGCCGGACGGCTTTTAGTCGCTTTTATTGACCTACCAACATTGGTCGGAAAATATTGATAGGTTTTTAGCAAATTTCTAGTAGTGTACTTGCATGGCAATGTCAGCCTTTTGCGTCACTTGCTCTCTTCAGCTGGTGTGCTGCAAACCTGGTTCTTTTGACATTCAAATTTCACATCTTGTCTAATCTGCACAACAATCTTGCAACACGCCGGACTTGAACATAATTTACTTGCTATTTGAAGTTTTTCTGGCATCACATATATTCAGCATGAAAATAATTTGTTTTGCAGCAATATGAGCCAACTCCAGAGTTTTGCCCGCTTGAACCTCCAAGGCCCCAATGGAAGCATTTTGCAAGGCTTTAACTACCTCTGATATTAAAAGTAACTGGGGATTGTATGTGCACCGGAAAGATGCTAACAAATGCTTCCCTCCCCTGGTAATGCACTATACCTATTTCAATAGTTTTTCCTGTGTGTTCTCTTTGTACATTTGTTACATGAATAGTAAGTTATATCTGGTTGACTAATTTTTATTTTCGAGGACTGTTTTCGTCCATGATCAGTACATGATGCAAGAAAAACCAACCCAAGAATTGATAGTCAACGATCTTCAAGGCAATGAATGGCGCTTTAAGCATGTATTCCAAGGCAATTTCCTCCTCTCTTATATTAATCAGATTTGAATATTGTGAGACTGAATTCTTTTTGTGTTATTCTACTATGCAGAAGCATCATGACGAAGAATTGAACCTAGGAATATAGCTGCTATATATAGTAGGACGTAGTGTTTACTAATGTTCATTATCAAACTGGCAAACTACATGTAGGGAATAATCGTTTATCTTATCAACGTAAATCTGTTGGATCGTCAACATTTTCAAGGCAAAGCATATAAGGGGTTCTTGCAGTTACTTCCCATGGCTTTGCAACCCGAAGTCTCTTTTCTGTCCAATACAAGCCATGCTACAATAGGTCAAAATTGTTGTTTACCCTTAAAATTGGATAACAATTAAACTTATAATGTGGTTTTAAGGACACGTGATTTCACTTAGTACCAATTGATAAATATGAAGATTAATAACAGGAATGAACAATAAAATAGAGCAAACCAGTTTTTGAATGGAACTCAGCCCTCGAGTTAGAATACCCTCGAACTGATTGGTGCAAGAAAAAATGAAAAATATAACAAGTTGATGAACAAGAATATAAACGAGAAAGAGAATTATATTGCTTTGATATCTGTGAACAATGTGTCCTACAAATTATTAGAACCTCCCTTTATATAGTAGAGGAATTCTACTTATGGTATAACTCTAATTACAGAGGGAAATCCCATGATTAGCTAATTAACCGTTTCTGATTTGATCAGTTCCGAGATTTACGCCATGATCTTCAACCAGTCACGGATATCTCGCCTTTATATTATTGTGCTATCTTCGATCTTGCTCGATGTCTATCTCACTTGGCTTCAATTGCTACTAGCCTCGATCTCGACAAGTACCTCGATTCTGAACTCGGTACCTTATCCTCGTGATTTAATCTGTTCCGTTATGAGGCCGAACTTCGATGCAACCTCCCGGTCTCGGTCAAATAGTAAAATCGGATGGGCCCGGTTTTAACCGTACACAGATAGTCCCCTCATTTTTTGGAGTGTAATGACAAGAAACGAATTGGGCCTTCAATTTTTCACCTCGACCTGTCATGACATCATCCTTGTGATGTAAGCGACAGAAGTGACCGAGATGTCCCGTCGGTACAGTTCCCCAAGTCATTAATGAGTGTCAGTTGGTGGTCGGCCACTAGTGCCTTTAAACCGTCGCCGTGAATCCCATTAATTGGCCCCTTTCTCATTGATTCAAACTTTGCTTTCACTTTCTTCTAATCTCCAAAGCTTTTACATTTTTTAAGTTCTTCCTTTTTACAAATCTTCAGGTCTTGCTGTGAATCCTCTCTCAAGCATCAAGTCCTATTATTCTCTTCCTTATTCAAACTCACACAAAAATGGCAAAAACATCGAAAATAGTACCACAAAAAGAAGCTGCTTCATCTGCCCAACCGGCCGACGGGAAAACGCCGGTGGAATCGCGTCTTGAGGAATGTATTCTTGGGGGGTGTGCGCTAAACGCCGATTTCAAAATCGATAAGGTCTATTCGGTTCCTGGTCGATGTGAGCCAATGTCGAGGTATATATGCTCGATAACTGAGGGATACATTAAGCAGGTAAAGAAAGACTGCAATTGGGAGGGAAAAGAGGTAGTGATCCCGACCCCCGGAGAAGATATCACTACTTATGTTGAAGTGTTTACACTAACCCTTTCACGCTGGTCCCCCTCGACCCCGTCATCGTCGATTTTTGCCGTAAATATCAGATAACCCTAGGCCAACCTCCTTTTGGCAAACTGTTATTCTGCACCGATCCTTCGTGAGTAAAATCGAGGGGCTCCCTTTTACCCTCGATCACCTCATCAGATGGTACAACCCCTGTTTCTATCAAGGAGGGTTAATAAAACTCCAGCGTCGGGCTATCAAAGTGTTGTTATCGAGCATAGACGAGTATAAGGATCGAGGCTGGATGGGCCGGTTCATTCGAGTGAGGACTTCCGACCTCATCCCGGCCAAGAAGTGCCATTTCCTGAGAAATGGAACATGAATCGTAAGTACCGTTTCACTGTTAGCTTTCATGTATTATTTTGTTCCTTTTCATTTTCTCACCCGTTCCATTCCTAACCTCAAGAGTTGGGTTCGGAACCTAGCCTCGACCTCTACGTACGCCGAGTGCTCATGGCGCGATTTAGCAAAGAGCTGATGGGAGGCCAAAAATCATGGTAAGGCCCCCTTTTTATGTATTTGATGATTTGATTAAGATGTTCTTCTTGTACTTATTCAATTTTCTCGTGTGCAGGCCTGAGCAAAGATGCGGTCATGAGGCCCCCGTCTGGTGAGGAGGAGATTTCGACGCCGATTCCGAGGCTGGCGAAGGATAAGAAAAGGAAAGGGACCTCAACCTCCGAAGATCCAAAGCCTAAGAAGAATCTGGCTTGTAAGTCGAAGAAAGACATTTTTGCCCTGCCTACGGATGTGATGCAACGACTAAGGGAGGAAGATGAAGAAGATGGCTTGGAACTTGTGGCCCGAGTGAAGAAGACCATTGAGGCCCCAAAGGCCGCCGAGTCAGTGATGGTTGAGGAGATTCAACCTCGAGCCGAGGGGGTCTTGGAAAAGGACTCGGGAAAAGTCCCCGAGTCGTCAAAGATCGAAGATGCCTCCTGTCGAGATGAACAAACGACAGGTATGTCTGAAGGGGCCGACTCCGAGGCCTTTAGCAACGAGGAGAACGCCCCTAGTGGCCCACTTAGGGCAATAGATATTGGAGACTCACCAATTCTCCCTTTGTTTTCCGATGAGGCAATTCGGGAGGCCCAAGCTATAAGGACTCCCAAAGTAGATGGGGCCCACGGAGGGGAGGACCTCTTCCGTGGTTACTTTATCGGGGTCGAAGATGCTACCGACTTGAGTGAAGCATCGAGTTTCTTCCACAAGGCTGAACAAGCTCTGAATCGGGTGAGTCTCAACTCCCTTTGTCGATATCATACTTCATTTATTTCTTCTTCTTCGTGTCTAATTTCCTTTCTTTTTTTCCGTATAAGCTTTGGCACTCCATCAGGATGCATTGTCCAAGTCCCGAGCAGAGCTGAGACGATGTGAGGCCGACCTCTGAGGGCTCACGGGGGAGAGAAATGCCCTCAAACTTCTTAGTGGGAAAAAAGAGGAAGATATCAAGGACCTCCGAGCCGAGTTGGACAAGGCTCACAAAGATCAGAACGACCTTATCTATCGGGTAATGACAATCTTAAAAGCTAATAGGCTTAATTTGAGAACAGTGGCTAGCATTTCAATCTCATAGATGTAGCAAAAGGTCGAGAGGATCGAGAAGTTTTTTGAGGAGGTCAACATGATGAAGGCAGAGACCTTGGGGTGGAAGGAAAATATGGACCGTCTCGCCTCGGAGAAAGAGGCTGCTTGAGCCCAGTTGTCATCAGTCAAAAATCAGCTTTGGAGCATGAAGGAGAAGAGCTCAGCTCAGGAAAAGGAAATAGAGGAGCTCGAGGCTCGATTGTCTTCCGAACTCGCAAAGGCCAAATATGAGGGAGAAAAGGCAAGGTCGAGGCATAGGCGATCGTGGACGTCTACCGGGCCAATGATGAAACTGCCTAAGTCCAAGCGAGAGAGGCTGCCGAGACCGCTCTAACTTGAGCACATTGGGTTGCTAAACTCGCCAAATGCAAATCTAGTAGGGAAACCCCTAAGGAGATCCATGCTCGAGGTTTCGATCTTAAGAGATAATAAAGGCTAAAGAGTATGAATCTGATGCTAGAGCGCTGGCCTCTTCCGATGATGACGACGACGACGACGATGATGATGGTGATGATGGAACCGAGATTGGGTTGGAGAGTGGGGGGCTATGATGGAGAAGCTTCCCCCGAGAATAGTTAGGAACCTTAGTATTCGTTTTTGAACTTTTGTGTAGGACCCTGATCGGTCCTTTGTAAATATCTTCGTATATATAAAAGATCTTTTTTCTCTTTGACTTGTCTTTATTCTATTTCCTGCCTCGTGAAAATTCTATTTCATTCATGCCCTCACAAGTTTGAGACTTAGAAAATTAGACCGAAGTCAGACTAGTGTAGTCTTTATAATCGAGTAAGTACTTGCTCGAACTCGAAGTAGAGTGACCCTTAGGTTTTAGTTGAGTAAGGATGATTTCTCTAATTCAAAATAAAATGGCTCTTGGGCTCTTGAATTAGGTCGATACGACCTCAAAAGAATGATTTTTTCCCTTTTCCAGCTTAAAAGAGTTAATCATATAAAAATTTGTCGTGCCTTAGCACGATATAAATCTGTACCCATTAGTTTTTTCGGGGTTTAGTGTTATCGAAACCATTTTCTTTGTTATGCCTTAGAAAAAATTTGTTTGAGGGTTCGAACAATTCGATACCCCTTAGGGTTTTTTTAGGGTTAACATTGTCGAAACCCTTTTGTCATTTTGCCGAGGGTAGACTTTCTAACCGGTTAATAAAAGTATTCGAAGGCCTGTTTTTATTACAGAATTCGGACATCTCCGAACTGTGTTAGCTTGGCCGTAGCCTTGGGGTTTGCCTCTTGAGCTTGTTTCCCGATTATACTTCGAACTTGTTTGAAGTGTCAGTCCCCGAGTGGGGTGGTCGTGGCCTATAAAATCAAGGGTTGCCTTTTTAAGGTCTTACGATCTCGAGGTTTTAATAATTCAACCATGTCAATTTTTTGGATGGTAGTCCCCGAGTGCGGGGTCAAATGTTCGAACTTTAGTTGCGATCTACCCTTGAGCCAGTTTCCACAATAGATCACAAGTATGAAATTTTAAAGTAGAAATTTCTCTGAGGCAAGGAATATCTAGCAAGGAAAAAATACTTATTTCAGTAGATTATACATGCGTACATGTTTTTCCATGAGGGATCGAGTACTCTATATGGACACGGTTCTTTCGACCGTTTGGCCCTTTACAAAATTTACCTATCGAGACCCCGATGACACAAAGTACTTTCCTTGTAATCATCCAAGGGTGATGACCCCCAGTATTCGAGGTTGATTGTAAAGAAGCCCCGGATACTGTTGAATTGCTCTAAGTTAGCACGAACAATGGTTGCCTCGTTAAAACCCTCGTCGAAAAAACCCATTTGGGACAAAAACTGCTCTAAAGGAAAAGAGTGCAACATGTGCTTTCAGACCTAAGGACTTTGTGTTTGAAGAATCCTTTGAGGTCTTCGATTAAACACATGCAGATGGTTATTATAAAATATAAACAAAAATGGAGAAGGTCGTACCTTAGCAGTAATATTGTTTGAGGAGTGATATGTTCCAATTGTTTGGTAATTATTCGTCGTTCATCATGCCAAGTTTGTAGGATCCCTTTCCGACAACATCGAGGACCTGATACGGTCCCTCCCAGTTTGGGCCAAGTTTTCCTTCATTTGGGTCTCGAGTATTGAGGGTGACCTTAACCAGAACCAAGTCCCTAATTTTAAAGTGTCGAAGATTGGCTCTTCGATTGTAGTACCTTTCGATCTGCTGCTTCTATGAGGCCATTCGAACGAGGGCTACTTCCCATTTTTTATCTAGCAATTCGAGGCTTGTATTCATAGCCTCATGATTTGACTCTTCCGTTGCATATCGCAACCTAACGCTAGGTTCCCCGACTTTGACCGGGATTAGAGCTTCGACGCCATATACTAAAGAGAACAATGTTGCCCCCGTACTAGATTTTGACGTTGTTCAATACGCCCAAAGGACTTTGGGCAATATTTCTCTCCATTTTCCCTTAGCGTCTTTCAATCTTTTAGATTTGAATGATTGTCTTGTTTGTCGATGCGACATGTTCGTTCCCACTAGGATGATATGCCATTGACAAGATCCTTTTTATTTTGTGATCTTCGAGAAACTTTGTCACTTTGCTGCCGACAAATTGCTTTCCATTGTCTCATGCGATCTCGGCATGCATCCCGAATCGGCATATAATATGGTCCCAGATGAAGTCCATGACTTCTTTCTCTCTGATTTTCTCGAAAGCATGTGCTTCAACTCACTTAGAGAAATAGTCAGTCATAAACAAAATAAATTAGATTTACCTGGGCCGATGGTAGAGGGCCGATGATATTCACTCCCCATTTCATGAATGGCCATAGGGATAAGACTGAGTGGAGTTGCTCTCCGGGTTGGTGAATCATCGGCCTTTGACATTTGTTGCACTTTCGAACAAACTCTTTTGTATCATTTTCCATATCGTCCCAATAGTATCTTGCTCTGATGACTTTGTGAACCAATGATTCGGCATCAGAATGATTTTCGCAGGTGCCCTCTTGGATTTCTCGTAGGACGTAGTCGGTATCTCCTGGTCCCAGACATATTTCCAATGGTCCATCGAATATCCTTCTATATAGTGTTCCATCTTCGTCCAATGTTAATCATGCAACCTTCGTACGTAAAGTCCTCAATTCCTTAGGATCCGATGGAAGCTTCTCGTTCTTTAGATACTCGATACATTTATTCCTCCAATCCTAGGTGAGACTTGTGGAGTTTATTTTGGTTTGGCCTTCTTCGATTACTGACCTTGAAAGTTGTATGACAGTCCCCGAGCTAATCTCGTTGTTTTCGATTGATGACCCAAAATTGGCAAGGGCATCGGCCTCGCTGTTTTGTTCTCGAGGAACATGTTGTAGGGTCAATTCTTTAAACCGATATAGAGTCACAAGTATCTTGTCCAAGTACCTCTTCATTCGCTTTTCTCGAACCTCTAAGGTTTTGTAGACTTGGTTTACCACAAGTAGGGAGTCACATTTGGCCTCAATGACCTCTGCTCCCAAACTCTTAGCTAGCTCGTGTAACGACCCGGTCGGTCGTTTTGTGAGATTGGCCCCGTTTCCCCTATTTGAGCCTTGTCATGTTATAATTAACCTAATTATGATGTGTTGGGTCGGTTGGTTTGGGTTCAGAGTGGCCGTGGTGAGAATTGAGACACTTAGTCTCTTGAATTGGCTTAATAGTTTGAAAAGTCAACTAGGAGTTGACTTATTGGTAAACGACCTCGGAATATATATTTTATGGCTCGGATAGCTTCGTTAGGTGATTTGGGATTTAGGAGTGTGTTCGGAAAGTGGTTTTGATGTCCGAAGTAGAATTAGGCTTGAAATGGTGAAATTGAGTTTTTGGCGATTTTCGGTCGACAGTGGAAAATAGGCTATCGGAGTCGGAATGGAATTCCAGGAGTGGAGCAGGTTTGAAGTTTCATTTTGGATATGTGTGCAAATTTTCAGGTCAATCAGACGTGTTTTGGGTGGTTTCGACATCATTGGCGAAATTTTGAAATCTAAAAGTTCATAGGCTTGAATCCGAGGTGATTTTGGTATTTTGGCGTTGTTTTGAGTGTTTAGAAGGCTCGACTAAGTTTGAATATGGTTATGAGATGTGTTGGTATATTTGGTCGAGGTCCCGAGGGTCTCGGGTGAGTTTCGGGTGGTTAACGGATCGATTTTTGGACTTGGGAGTTGGCAGATTTTTGTTGGTTTATAGTTGCAGAGTTTTCTTCTTCGCGTTCGCGTTGGTGGAGTCGTGTTCGCGAAGGGTTCTTGGGGGAAGGAGGCAATATTTTCTATGCGTTCGCGTTTGGGATGATGCAAACGCGGAGGGTGGGCCTGGTGTTCTACGCAGTCGCACCAGGTGGGTCACGTTCGCCTAGTGGAGCAGTAGCTGGGGACCCAGGCCCCTTTTTGGTCTATGCGTTCGCGTAAGGGGACCTCGTTCGCAATGGGTCCGGTGATAAAGCTTCGCGTTCACGAAGCTAGTGCTCCGTTCGTGATGAGTTAATTTGGGAGCATGCTTGATTAGCCTACGCGAACGCGAGGATAAGGCCGCGTTCGCATACAACGACCTGGGCAGAGTATTTAAGCAGTGGCCTTCGCGATTTTCAGCTCATTTTTCACCATTGTTGAGCGATTTTGGAGCTTTTTGAGAGGGATTGAAGAGGGAATCGAAGGGAAAAACTTGGAGGTAAGATTTTTGACTTCAATACTCGATTCCATGTTGATTTCTAAGTAATTAAGCCTGAAATTAGTGGGTTTTAACTTAAAATTGGGGAAGTTAGGGCATGGGAAAATTGGAGACTTTAATTGAGGAATTTAAGGGGCAATTGTGGTCTGATTTTGATGTTCTTGGTATGTATAGACTCGTGGGAGAATAAGGATTTCAGTTTTGTTATTTTTATCGAATTCTGAGACGTGGGTCCGAGGGTCAGGTTTGGCCAATTTCAGGATTAATTTTGATAATGTTTGAATGGGTTTCGTCTCCCTAGCATATTTTGATGTTATTAATCTAGTTTTGGTTTTCGGAGCAATTGGGAGCCGATTCGAGAGGCAAGAGCATCACATAGTAGTTTTCGGGCAGGTTTGAGGTAAGTAATGACTATAAATCTTGTCCTGAGGTTATGAAACCCCAGACTTCATATTTTATCACTGTTTTGGAGTGGCGCACATGCTAGATGAATAGTGTGTGGCGCGCACTGTTGGGAGACTGTGACTTGGTCCGTCCCGTGGCAACTATTAAGTTGCGTATTTGATTCGAATTCATATGATATTTCATGTTTTAAGACTATTACTATATTTTGGGTTGTACGCCATGTTTGGGGCCTTGTGTCGATCTGTTTGGACCCCTTGGGGGCTTTTACTGCTATTCCTCACTGTGGTGACTTATGATTTACACTCAGTCATATTATGCTTAACTGATTTCGAACTCAGTCTCATTTACACTTCTTTGATGCATAAAAATGATATTTTTGGGTCGAGTATCCCATTTTACTGATAGCCCGAGTGGCTTTTGAGAGGTTTCTGACTGAGTGAGGCCGACAACCTATATTGTGAGGAGTATATATGGATCGGGCTGCATGTCGTAGCAATATATATATATATATATATATATATATATATATGGATCGGGCTGCACGCCGCATCGAGACATATAGATCGGGTTGCACGCCGTAGCGATATTGGGTCGGGCTGCACGCCGCAGCGATATAGCGCTTGGGCTGTAAGAGCCCCTCCGGAGTCTGTACACCCCAGTGAGAGTAGGTACCTAATAAGTGTGAGTGCCGAGTGATGAGAGATTGGGAGGCATGAGTGACTGTGAGGCTGCCCGAGGGGCTAATTATGAGTGATTGTGAGTCACGCCGAGAGACTGATTCTGAGTGATGTTATGCCCGAGGGGTAGTTTATTATTTGTGTTTTTTCCCGAGTGGCTACTTATGATTCATTTCATTTTACACTAAACTTCTTGGGCATTTTTCTGAAATTGTTGGAAATTACACTTTTCAAAGGATTTTTACTGAAATTGGCTTTTTAAGCGTGACGATTTAACGTATACACTGTTGGAAAGAAAGACTGTGCTTATTATGAATTGATGATTTGACTTTATGTGTTTCTTACTGCTCAGACCTGATTTATTTTCATTACTACTGAGTTGGCGTACTCACATTACTCCCTGCACCTTGTGTGCAGATCCAGGTGCTAGGGCAGAGTGAGCTATCTATCTATTCTAGGGACTTCTCGGAGATTTTTTTTTGAGGTAGCTACATGCGTCCACAGCCCTGCTCTCTCCTGTTTACTATTATAGAGTTTATTTTCTAGACTTGTATATTTTCTGTAGATTCTCATGACCAGTGAATCCGGGGTCTTGAGGTTGTATTTTAAATATATGGTGTAGCTTTGTCTGTTTAAAAGGTAATTTAGATGAAACCTTTACGGGTTATCAGTTTAGAAATGACATAAATGAAAGATTCTTTACGTTGAGTGTTAATTTGGCTGGCCTAGTTCCACGATAGGCACCATCACGACTAGTTTAGATCTGGGGTCGTGACAACTCGATACCTGCAACCATGACCTCATTGTTAGTTAACTTGAAAGTGTTGATAGATTGTCAAATTTTATTACCCGTGGGCGTTCAAAATGATGCCTAGCCCAGACCCCTTAGTGCCGTATGTGAAGAGGGTCCACACCCCCGATGATGTACCTGATTTTAATAATAGTTCCTTTTCGACCTCGGGTAGGAGGGCTGGCGTAAAGCCACCCACGAAGTCTGCTAAGATTTGAGACTTGATGGCCGTTCGGGGTTGATACTTGATATCGTACCCACTGATCTCGACTGCCCATTTGGCCAATCGGCCCAAGAGTTCGGGCTTATGCAAAACATTGCGAAGAGGATAAATAGTCACGACACAGATCAAATGACATTGAAAATATGGTTTTAATTTCCTAGAGGCGCTTATTAGGGAACACGCTAATTTTTCTAAGTCATGGTACTGGGTCCCGGCCTCACCTAAAGTTCGACTAACATAGTAAACATGAAATTGCCTACCTTTCTCTTCTCGAACTAGGACCCCACTTACTGCGATTTTCGAGACTGCTAAGTACAAGTAAAGTTTCTCGTCCGCTTTCGGAGTATGAAGCAATGGCGGGCTTGATAGGTACCGTTTCAATTCCTCAAACTCTTGTTGGCATTCTGGGGTCCGTGCAAAAAAATTCTTCTTTTTGAGCAGTGAGAAGAACCGGTGACTTCTATCTGAAGACCTCGAGATGAATCAGCCTAGGGCAGCTATGCGCCCTGTCAATCTTTGTACGGCTTTAACATTGTCCACGACTATGATATTTTCGATTTCCTTGATTTTAACGGGGTTGATCTCGATCCCCTGATTGATACCATAAAGCCGAGGAACTTTCCAGAGCCGACCCCGAATGCACATTTCTCCGGGTTGAGCTTCATGTTGTATTTCCTTAGTATATCGAAGGTCTCCTGCAAATGTGTTAAATGGTCCTCTGCTCGCAGGGACTTAACTAGCATATCATTAATATAAACTTCCATTGATTTACCTACTTGTTCTTCAAACATTCGATTTACTAAGCGTTGGTAAGTGGCACCAATATTTTTTATCCAAACGGCATTACATTAAAATAATAGGTGTCGTACTTAGTGATGAACGAAGTCTTTTCCTGATCCTTCGGGTTCATTTGTATTTGATTGTACCCGGAGTAGGCATCGATAAAACTAAGGATCTCGTGGCCGTCCGTGGAATCGATCATGCAATCGATATTCGACAGAGGAAAAGAGTCTTTAGGACATGATTTTTTTAAATCTTTATAATCTACGCACATTCTAAGCTTGTTTCCCTTTTTAGGGACTACGACTATGTTTTCTAACCATTCAGGATATTTTACCTCCCGAATGGATCCTATTTTGAGAAAATTGGTTACCTCGCATTGTGGCCTTCTCTTTTATTTTACCGGGCGGAACTTCTGGTCTCAGTCGATGTGTAGTGATCTCTGGTGGGATCCCTGTCATATCTAGGTGGGACCAAGAAAAATAATCCATATTATTGATAAAATATTTAATGAGTTTCTTCCCTGAGCTTGGGGATTAATCCCGTACCCAGGTATACCTTTCGATCGGGTAGATGCTCGATCAGTACGATTTACACCAGCTCTTCGACTGTCGATTTAGTGGCGTCGGAATTATCGAGTGTGAGCACCCAGTTTTTGCCCCGCATGGAAACTACCCCTAAAATAATTAAAAAATAATTTTAATAAATTTTAGGAGTTTTTCGTTGTTTAGTTTCATTTCATAGCATGTTAGATTTTAAACCACATAGCTAGGATTTAATTACATGGTTAATACATCTTCTAAAAAATCAAAATTGCATTTGTAGGTTAATTAATTAGTTAGTTGCATTAGTCCATCATTAGGTAAAATAAATAAATAGGCTAGCCAAAAAATAGGATTTAAATTAAATTTGAGCCTAAAGTGGCCAAAAGAATGAGAAAAGAGGGGTATCCAAATTGGGCCAAAATCAGTGGCCCAGTATCCCAAATTCTGCCCCAAACTCGCCGGTCCAGAACCTGCGACCTGCCTGCCCGACCCGTTTCCCTCACCTATTAAAACAAACGTAGACTTAGGCCTAAAATAGATATATCAGGGACTCCCCAACGCCGTTAAGAGGACTTCTCCCCTATTGAAGACAAAAACCAGCGAGACTTGATCCCCCCCCCCAACCTAACCTAGCGTCGTCTCCACCATCTCCAAAAAAAGGACCCTTCCCCCTTGTGCCAAGGTGGACCAACGACTGTTTCCCCTCTATCTCTTTCCATCTCTCACTCTCTATCAACAAAAAGAAAAACAAAAAGGACCACAATCATATATACTTCCCCAAAAAAAAAGAGGACGGCTGTGACTAGCTTTCCTTCTCACCATCTCTCTCACGCTCTCATACCACCGGAATTCGGCGAGAAAACCAGTGTTGCCGCCGTTGTTCCTCATCTTCTCACCCCTAACATCAAACTTCCACTCTCACAGTCGTCCTCCCAAATCCGCTACCGCCGGAGCAACGACCGTCTTCCTTCACAGCCACTGGTCACCCCCCTTCCTCTCCTTCTTCTTTCTTCTTTCTTCACTCATACACGCACATAAGCTCATAGTCAAAGATAGCCGAAAATTTGTGGGTTCGAGCTTTGCATTTCAAATCTGGAAAAAAAAAGAATTGTAAAAGAAGAAAACAGAAAACTTCAAAAGAAAAGAGAAAAATCAAAAAAGTGAGGATTAAAAAGGGTTGTTCAATTTCTGCTACATGGCTTGGTCGTTTCTGGGATTCTGAAGCTGTTCAAAGTCGGAATTTGTTGATGTTCATTCTCAGACCTTTGCTGAGCTCCGATATCTAATTTCAGCTATTATTTGACAATTTTCTCTTCTATATTTGCTCCTGGGTTTATGTCACGACCCCAAATCCTAACAGGTCGTGATGGCGCCTATCGTGGAATTGGGCTAGCCAACCATCACCTTACTGCGCTTTTTGTTCAATTATAATAGTTCACAATTAAATAATAAGCAAGCAACCACATCATAATTAATATAATAAAGTATTAGCGTTCCCATATTAACCTAAACAACCTCCCAAGAACTGGAGTCAATAGTCATGAGCATCTAAGAATAAATAAACTAACTCTGCTAAAACTATAATATATGTCTCTGAATCAAATGCTATGAATAAATAAGGAAGGGAAATGGAGAAGTTGTGGACGCTGGACAGCTACCTCGAAGTTCCGTGAAATTTCTGCTACCACACTGCACCAGCTACTGCTGCGAACTAGTACCTGGATCTGTGCACAGAGGCACAGGGAATCTTTATGAGTACGCCAACTCATTAGTAATGAAAATAAATCACAGTCTGAGAAATATAAAAACACAGAACATGTACACAATTCCACAAACCAGTAAAACACCAAGTCACCACGTG
>ML256701.1:663-18789 GCA_005239495.1 Nicotiana undulata
GAGTTGATTTGGATAGTTTCGACATCATTGGTGAATTTTAGAAATTTCAATAGTTCTTAGGCTTGAATCCGATGTGAATTTGGTGTTTTGATGTTAGTTTTGGTGTTTTGAGAGTGCAACTAAGTTTGAATGATGTTATGGGATGTGTTGGTATATTTGGTTGGGGTCCCGAGGGGCTCGGGATTGATTTCGGATGGTTAAGGGACTCGTTTTAGCCTTGAAAACACTGCTGGTTTTCTGGTGTTTATGCAGCATGAATTTGTTCACTGCGACCGCGAGGAATGGTCCGCGATCGCGTAGGGTGAGTGGCTTAAGCATTGCAATCGCGTGGACTTGATCGCGATCGCGTAGGGTTAGCTGAGGATCAGCAGATTTTTGTTCTTCGCGATCGCATGGAGGAGGTCGCGATCGCATGAGTTGTGCGGGGTGTGAAGTGCGATCGCGTAGTGGAGTTCGCGATCGCGTAGAGTAATTGGGCGCGTGAGGGAGCAACTGATAATGCATCGCGATCGCGTGGGCACGATTGCGATCGCGTGAGGTTCTGTGAGGGTGAAGCGCGATCTCGTGCTTAAAGCTGCGATTGCAGAGGTCAAAGGACGTAACACTATGCGATCGCAGGGGCGAGGCTGCGATCGCGGTGAAGGAATCACTGGACAGTATTTAAATATTTTATCCGCGACCTAAACCCTTTTTTACACCATTGTTGTACGGAAAAGAGCTCTTGGGGGCGATTTTGAAAAGGGAAATACTGGTTCTTCATTGAGGTAAGTGTTCTAATCATTAAAACTCGATTATGGGTGATTATAGACCCTAATCCCAGCCTTTAATTCATGAAAAACAGTATAAAAATAGGATTTTTGGGGCATGAGATTATGAGACCTTCAAGGGTCTATTTGAGGGGCCAAACGGACTCCGATTTTGGTGTTCTTTATATGTACGGACTCGTGGGAAGATGAAGAACACTTTTCTGTAAAAATTTCTGAGTTTCAGGATGCGGGCTCGGGGGTCGGGTTTTGCCCTGTTTCGGATTTTTTAGTAAAATTGATATCTTTCGATTGGAAATTGTTCCTTAAGCCCATATTGATGATAAAAATCTGAACTTGGTAGATTTGGAGCCTTCGGAGGTTGATTCGAGAGGCAAGCGCATTGCGGAATAGTTTTCGGGCTAGTTTTGAGGTAAGTAATGTCTTTAAATCCTGTCCTGAGGGTATGAAACACCGGACTATGCACCCTTTCACGGGTTTTGGAATAAAAAGGTGGAAACTTTGGAACATGGTTCCTAATTTGGGCGACTATTGAGTTGCGAAACCGATTTCTAAGCCTATACTTAATAGTATAGATAAATTTTGATATGATTTGGGCTGTAAGCCCTGTTTGGGGCCTAGTGCCGATCTGTTTTAACCCCTTGGGGGTTGTTTTAATATTTTCCTCACTGATATGTTATGATTTGCACTCAGTCTTTTCTGTGAAATTGTTTTGGCACTCAGAGTGTTTTGATACTACTTCTTGAAAATGAAATACTGTTCTTGGGTCGAGAACCCGGTATATTTATGGCCTGAAGGGCAAATTGAGAGTGTCTGACTGAGTGAGGCTGCTGGCCTATATTGTGAGGATGATATGATATGAGTGAGGCTGCGGGCCTATATTGTGTGTGAATTATGCCACGCTGTGTCTTATTATTGCGCTTGGGTTGTAGGAGCCCCTCCGGAGTCTGTAACACACCCCTAGTGAGCGCCGGTACCGAATGAGTGATGCCNCTCATTATTTGATGAATGTCACGTGGTGACTTGGTGTTTTACTGGTTTGTGGAATTGTGTACATGTTCTGTGTGTTTTTATTTACTCAGACTGTGATTTATTTTCATTACTACTGAGTTTGCGTACTCATAAAGACTCCCTGTGTCCCTGTGCACAGATCCAGGTACTAGTTCGCAGCATTAGCTGACGCAGTTTGGTAGCAGCATTTTCACGGGATTTCGAGGTAGCTGTCTAGCATCCACAACTTCTCCATTTCCCTTCCTTATTTAGTTTTAGTATTTGATTGAGAGACATATATTATAGTTTTAGCAGAGTTAGACTTATTTATTCGTAGATGCTCATGACTATTGACTCCAGTTCTTGGGAGGTTGTTTAGGTTAATATGGGAACGCTAATACCTAATTATATTATTTGATGTTAGGTTGCTTGATTATTATTTAATTGTGAACTATTATAATTGAATAAATGCGTAGTAAAGTGATGGTCGGCTAGCCTAGTTCCACGATAGGCGCCATCACGGCCTGTTAGGATTTGGGGTCGTGACATACTGTCCATTATTTAGCAGCGACTTTTATGAGGTCGCCTCGAATTTGGCTGGAATTTTCGGTACCCGCTAAAACTAAAATTTTGGCTCCATATTATTTGTAACGACTTTAAAATGTCGCCTCTAAATAGTTATTGTAGCGACTGGGTCGCCTCTGAATCTATTTTATTTTAATTAAAAAACAAACATTGCATGTTTAAACAAAAGGGCTGTCTCTCGTCTCTCAAAACAGCCTCATTCTTATACGCGAGTCTCTCTCTCTCTCAAAACACTCCTCCCTCTCTCTAAAATAGTCAGTGCTAAAATGCTTAACTTTCCCTCAAATTAGGGATTATCTGCTACAAATCTATGAAATCAAGATAAGAAACTCATTAATTATCAGGTTTGTGGTCAAATCCCCAATGTTTCCCTTTTTCTTTTAACGAAACAAATGATGTGCACATCTGATTTTTCTCATATAATTGCCTATTTTTTCCTTAATCTCAGCGATTTTTCTGAGTTTGGTGCATATTTTTAACCGAAACCCATATTAATCTTTATATAAATTTATGTTTGGTTTTTTTTATAAGGATTCTTTATTATGTAAGGTAAAATCTTGAACATGCAACAAGGGATTATCATTATTTCAGTGATTTTTCATTTGTATTCTTATATTTTATCTAGAATTTCTCTGAACTATTTGATAATTTACAGGAATACCAAAATAAATCATACAGAAAGACCCATTTGTAGCCGATTTCATGATTTTCAGTCTTGAATGAACTCTCGCCTATCTCTTTTTTGGGTAAGTTAAAAGCTTCTACTTGAGATACCTATTGCATGTTGTGGTATTCTTCTTGAATTATTGACTGATTAATTGTTTCAGTCTCGAAGCTACTTGGATGCTTTTATTTTGATTTTTGCTTATTATATATATATGTATATGTTGTTACATCTTTCTTACCAGTAATGATATGCCAACAGAGGCTCTTTATGTGGTATAAGTTGTAACGAAATGTTTAAATAATATACATTATAGATAATTTAGTTTATAGTGTCATTTGTGATATTGCGAAGATAGAGATTGTAGGTTGGAATAGAAATCAGTAATTTTACGTTTTTTGTCACACTTAATGTTCTGTGATAATGAATTCGGATGTTCCCATAAGCACTATTTACTTTCGTTCTTATATTTGCTTTCACCCTTCTATTTCTAATATAGTCAACTTAAAGAACTGTGTAAATGCACTTCTTACAATAAAGCTAAACGTACTGTCTGTCCACAGGTTTACATGTCAGTTCTTACTTGAGTTAATACAAGTAAAAGTAAAATTTACTACATTTGTATTTGTACTTGGCATACAGAAGCCACAGTTAACTTGCACAAAGAAATATATAAGTTTAAGTGACTGAATGTATGATAAGTTTAAGTGACTGAACTTGGTTGACATAATACAACTAACTTCTGCCGCGAGGTGAATTTAGGTGACTGAATGTATTTGTTTAACTTCTGAATAGATATTTCAAGAACTTATAGTTCTGAGTAGCAAAATCAAAGTTAGGTCTCCCTAATCAGGTTTTGATTTCTTTCAGGTTTCAAGCTAACACGAATTAAAGTTTGAGTTTGGGTTAAACGGCTAGAAGGACTCTCGTTTGGTTTGCTGCTCCAAAGAAGGTTAGTGAGCCTTGACATCTCTTCTCTTTCAAACCATCTAATTAAAATCGTGATTATTCTGTTGTTTTCTATTATTTATGATAAGTTTAGTAAGTTGGCTTTATGTGTTTGTCATTAGTTCATGATTGAATATCAAACTTTAGAGTTATATGCTTCTTTATCAATCTGAAATCAGAATCATGTACTAATCAAACGTGTTGCTTGCCCTGCATATCCTACTGCTCCTTTGCCTGTTTCTAAGGTGACATCTTTTGCTTCTGTAGCTTTCTTCCCTATATAGCTTGCTGCATTCTTACTCAGTCCTGCTGCATTGTCCTAGGCTTCCTCTATGTTTTTTAGGGTGTAATCTTTAGCCTGCTGTGCTGATTGAACTGCATTTTGTCCTACGCTTGAAATGGAATCTTTAGTTGTATAGTAAGCATGTTGACCCTTCTCAAGAGCTGTGTCTTTAGCCTCTCCTGCCTTTTGCAAGGTATAGTCTTTAGCTTGTTGTGCATATTGAGCTGGAGTGTGTCCTGTACTGGAAAGGGTATCATAAGCTTGTTGACCCTTCTCAAGTGTTGTGTCTTTAGCATAATCTTTAGTCTCCCCTGCTTTTTGGAAAGTATAATCTTTAGCTTGTTGTGCAGATTGAGCTACATTTTGTCCTGTTGTTGAAAGATTATCTTTAGTTGCAGCATAAGTTTGTTGGCCTTTTTGAAGTGTTGTGTCTTTAGCAGCTCCAGAAACTGTAGAAACCTCAACTTGACTAATAATCTCATCATCTAATTCTTCCATTATTCTGGAATATAATAAGAGACTAACCTTTCTATTATTTAAAAATAGGAATGGATAAATATTGTATATTTGGGATCAAACCTAATATTTAGTGTAATTGAAGAAACCATTTTCACAAAGGAAACTCTTTGTGAAATGAGTCTAAAATGTGAGCCAGAATTCAAATAGAAGCTGTGAAAATGAATTTAAAGTCATTAACTAAACTGAAGAAAGTGATCTCGTAGTCTCCTGTATCGGTAAATGTTAGATGTTACAGTAACAACATTAACAGAACACTCTCAGATCAAAACTTGTACTATAAAGCTTGTACTTTGATCTCTTATGTCCACCTAAAGCTTGTACTATAATCTGGAAATAAGGAATGGATAACCTTTTCATTATTCTAAAAATAGGAATGGATAAAAGTTGGTTGAATATTAGGAATCGAGGTGACCAAAGGTACAGAGATGGAGTAGATGGCTTTCTTGGTTGGGCATTCAGTCAACCAAGGGGAAGCGCTATGATTCGATGTTCTTGTAAAGGGTGTATTAATACTGTATTCAAGCTATGGCCCGATGTAAGAGGGGACTTATTGAAAAAGGGTTTATGGGATTCTTACAAAGTGTGGGACTTGCATGGAGAAGTGTTAGTTAGAGTTGAAAATTCTAACGTAACACTCAATAATCTAGTAGAAGATGATAACATTGAAGATGATAATATTACAGAAATGATTCACGACGCTTGTGGACATACGAATGTGGAGGATAATAATAGTACTTCTATGGACAATGAAGAGCCAAATTTACATGCATCAAAGTTCTACAAATTGTTAGAAGATGCTCAGACAGAACTTTATCCTGGTTGTAGTAAAGTCTCAAAGTTATCTTTTGTTGTTAAACTACTTCACTTGAAGTGCCTTAATCATTGGAGCAACAAATCAATGGATGAACTGTTGAGTTTCTATAAAGAAGTTCTTCCGGAGGGGTCATTTGTGCCCAGTTCTTTCTGTGAAGCGAAGAAAGTTCTCCGTGACCTAGGCTTGGGTTACACCAAAATAGATGCATGCGAGAATGATTGTATTTTATATTGGCGCGATTATGCCAATGCACAATCATGTCCTAAGTGCGGTAAGTCTAGATGGAAGTCAGAAGAAACCAAAGGCAAGAAAGTAGCTTGTAAAGTGTTGCGACATTTTCCAATCAAACCAAGGCTCCAGAGATTGTATATGGCAAGAGAGACGGCAAAAAAGATGAGGTGGCACAAGGATAAAAATGTTGATGATGGTATCTTGCGACATCCCTCTGACTCCATAGCGCGGAAATCCTTTGATGAGCGACATCCCACCTTTTCAGCTGAATTAAGAAATGCTCGATTAGGTTTAGCAAGTGACGGGTTCCAACCTTTTGGGAACATGAGTGCCAATCATAGTATTTGGCCAGTCGTACTAGCAACATATAATTTTCCCCCATGGGATTGCATGAAGGATCCGTATTTCATGATGACACTTCTTATTCCTGGCCCTAAGTGTCCAGGAAATGATATAGATGTATATTTGCAACCAATGATTGAAGAGTTGAAAGAATTATGGGATGGAGTCGAAACTTATGATTCCTACTCAAAATCAAATTTTAAGATGCGTGCGGCATTAATGTGGGCGATTAATGACTTTCCTGCATATGGGAACCTTTTAGGATGGTCAACAAAAGGCAAGCTTGCATGTCCTTGTTGCCATAAAGACACACAATCGATTTCTTTACGTAGTAAGTTGTGTTATATGAGCCATTGTCGCTTCCTTCCAATGGAGCATCCATGACGCCGAAATAGGATAAAATTTGATGGAAAGGTAGAAAAGAGGGCTGCACCTACTCTTTTAACAGGCGATGAAGCACTTATGCAATTACAGGGCTTGGGCAATGTGAGTTTTGGGAAGGGAAAAAAGCGAAAACGTGACTTTCCCCAAAGTGCTTACAATTGGAGGAAGAAAAGTATATTTTTTGAACTGCCTTATTGGAGTACTCTTTTGTTACGACATAACCTTGATATGATGCACATAGAGAGAAATGTGTCTGACAATATAATAACAACTTTGATGAATATGGTTGGAAAGACAAAGGACACACTAAAAAGTAGATATGACTTGGTGGACCTTGGTATTAGGCAAGAATTGCATCCAATTGATGATGGGGATAATGTGTTGTTACCGGCAGCATGTTACGCATTGTCCTCGGAGGATAAGTTGAAGTTATGCCATTTTTTGGCTAATATGAAGGTTCCTGATGCTTTTTCATCAAATATTTCAAGGTGTGTTAACATATTAGAGAAAAAGATCTATGGATTAAAAAGTCATGATCACCATGTATTATTGCAAGAGCTTCTCCCGGTTGCAATACGTGGTTTATTGCCTAAAGAAGTGTGTGAACAAATTATAGAGCTTGGAAATTTTTTCAAGAATCTATGTTCCAAGACATTGACAATCGAAGGTCTTGACATCTTGGAGGCTGAATGTGCATGCACATTATGCAAACTTGAAATTATTTTCCCGCCGGCATTCTTTGATGTCATGGTTCATTTGCCAATTCACTTGGCAGGAGAGGCAAAGCTTGGTGGACTAGCTCAATTTCGATGGATGTATCCTTTTGAGAGGTAATCTATTATATAATTTTAATTCCATAATTTGAATGTCACATTATATTGATGAGTTATTTCAATGTAGGTATTTGCGAACGCAAAAGTCATATGTTCGCAATAATGCTCATCCAGAAGGTTCAATTGCCGAAGGTTATTTGGCAGAGGAAAGTCTCATATTTTTCTCCAGATACCTAAAGAATATGTCAACCAAGTTCAACAAACCGGCCAGGAATGACGATGGACCTATGTCAAATGGGGAGATGTCTATCTTCAAAAAAAGTGGGCAAAAAAAAGGGGGTTTACAAGGCATCATGCTCTCTCATGAAGACATCAAACAAGCATGTATGTATGTGCTTCAAAATTTTGAAGAGGTTCTGCCGTTCATTGAGTAAGTATCATATTAATTTCAAGATAGGCTCACATTGAAATGTTCCAACAACATTATCTTAACTGACTCCATTGTCAAAATATAGGAAATACCAAGGAGAGATTGAAAGACAAGGTTCAATGAGTAATGGGATGCATAGTAGTGGGTTTCTTGATTGGTTTCGTGCACGTGTAGGTGTCTAGTTAAGAGACATTTTTATATTAGTATAATATTACAACGGCGCTATTAGTTACAACGATGTTGTTTGCCTTGTAGGTCTTTGTACTAGCTGCACAAGGGCGTGCAAACGAGGAGCTCATAAGCTTAGCCGTTGGTCCTGCACTAATGGTGCATCGATATTCCAGATTTGTGGTGAATGGATTCAGATTCCATACAAGAGATCTTGAGATGAGAAGAAAAACACAAAATAGTGGAGTCCTTGTAAGAGGAGATGATTCAGACTCTAATAAGGTGTATTACGGTGTATTAGAGGACATTTATGAGTTGTCCTATATAGGAAATAGGAAAATTTACTTATTCAAGTGTCATAGGTGGGATGTGGCTCGCTTGGGAAGGGGATATAAGATTGATAAATATGGCTTCACAAGTGTGAATACTCATTGTGCCTTGAACACAAATGAACCATTTGTCTTGTCATCTCAGTCTGAACAAGTTTTTTACTTGGAAGACATGGTTGATAAAGATTGGCTTGTAGTTGTAAAGACAAATCCTCGGGACCTTTTCAATATGCCCGAAAATGATGATGTGTAGAAGTTGATGAGGAACCATTGCTGAATGAAGAAGCTTATCAATAAGAGGAAGTTGAATTGAACATTTTGCGTGCCAATGACCATGAAAATGATATTGTTTTGTCTTTACATAGGAATGATGTTGAACCACAAAGTATTAACAACAATCATGCAAGCAAACAAGTAGAAACAAGTGTGCATGATGAGGAAGAGAATTTTATTAATGACAATCTTATAGATATATCTGAGGATGAAGAAGAAGATGATTTTATTAATGACAATCATATAGATATATCCGGGGGTGAAGAAAGCGAAGAAGATTGGCTTGATGATAATGATGAATAAGATACTGATGATGCTCTTGAAGACTTAGAAGAAAGATAATATATATGTCTACTTTTTGTTGCCATGTATGAACCTTTGAACTGCTTGTTGACTCTTTCATTATGTACTGATCTATGAACCTTTGAACTGATTTTGATGAACCTTACATAAGAATAGGCAAAAGTTTAAATTGATAACACTATCCTTATGATCTTCCTTAATTACCTAGTCCCATTTTAGTATCCTTATTAATCTTAATGCCACACTTATCAACCGTGCATTTCAGATATCTATGTAGGCAGCAGTGCACTTCTATATTCTTACCTATGTTTTTCTACATCATGCAGGAGGGTATGACAGGACGAGGTAAAGGTTGAAGTGGAACTGGTCGTGGATGTGGCCGTTTTCAAGGAAGTGGTAATGCTGGAGCGATGTCTCAGCCACAAGTACAACCAAATCAGAATTCTGCAACATCTGTGTCTCAGCCACAAGTACAACCAATAGGGAATACTGGTCGTGGACGTGGCCATTTTCAAGGAAGTGGTAATGCTGAAGCGATGTCTCAGCCACAAGTACAACCAAATCAGAATTATGCAACATCTGTGTCTCAGCCACAAGTACAACCAATAGGGAATACTGGTCGTGGACTTGGCCGTTTTCAAGGAAGTGGTAATGCTGGAGCGATGTCTCAGCCACAAGTACAACCAAATCAGAATACTGCAACATCTGTGTCTCAGCCACAAGTACAACCAATAGGGAATGTTGCGGCATCTCCTGAGACAGGACAATCAAATAATCCTAGTCAAGAACCTCTAGAGAAAGGACAAATATCAACTAACCCTTGGCAGAGACCTTCTATAGAGACAGTATCGTCAAGGAATCTGGACACAAGTATGCTTCCCTCTCCTGAAGTTGAAAATGAAAATGGTGCAGGTTAGTTGTGGTTTTCATTCATTCATTCTTCTTCTTATTTTTATTTTTCTTTCTAAACGTCCAGAACGCGCTGAAATGCTGGCGAATTCTTTTTTACCTTCAGTTGTTTATTAGAAAATTTCTGCCTAATTGTTTCGTTTTCTCCCCAAATTTCTGATCACATATACTATTTTTTCTTTGTATAGTTTCTTCCAGAAGTAAAAAGAGAGGAAGAGGGAAATATAAATCCAAAACAGTAGATATAAAAACTAAGTATGGTGGAAAATTTACAGTTACAATTCCAGATGATATTGATAGAGCAGTAGGTCCTGGGGCTAGAGATATTGTTAATTATTGTGGTTTAATCATGAGGAGCACTATCTCGTTCCGTGATGGGAATTGGCGACAGATTATTTCAAAAGATGGAGAAGCAATGTGGTTGAAGGTTAAGGTAAAATTATTTTTAATATCGTATCAACTTCCTGTTGCATCATTTATTTTTGTAGTTAGAATATCAATTATAATGGTACATGTATGTTTAGGATAAATTTGAAGTTCTTGGCGGCGTGCAAGAGCATATGTTTCAAGCCTTTGCTATCGATACTATGCGACGACTTTTTAGAGCTTGGAAAGCTCGACTGAGCATTCTCTACTCTCGCCATGTTGATGAAGGGAACATATTGTCTCGTCGACCTGAAGATGTTGAGCTAGAGGACTGGAAATACTTAGTAGAGTATTTTGGAAGTCCGAAATTTAAGGTAACTTAATAACAATGTTTGATTCACTGCCCTTTGAATAATGGCTTCTTAATCATTGACTTAATGCAGGCTGTAAGCGAGAGAAATAAAAAGAATAGGGAAAAGTAGATAACTAAGCATGCTTGTGGTACGAGGTCTTTTGCAGAAGTAGAGGAATCGACGGTGAAATATTTTTATTTATATGTTATTAATTAAAAATCTTTGTTATTTATATAATCATTTATTTGATTATGTATTATTTCCTTATTGAACTATATTTTAGAAAAATCCTGTTACTGGGGAGAAGGAATCGGTAGATAGAGTTTGGGAGATTCAACATACACGTAAAAATGATAGAGGAGAAACAGTGTGGGTGGATCCACAATCCCAACAGATTCATGTAATATTCTTAAATCAATACCTTACTATCTTTTATTCTTTTTTATTAGCTTTGGTGTAAATAGCTATACGTACTTGCAGTGCCAGCTCTGGGAACTTGTGTCTCAGCAACAATCTGAAGAGATCGAGCAGCCCATGACTAGAGATGAGATTTTATCCTCTGTTCTTGGTGAAAGGACAGGTTATGTTCGTGGTAAAGGGTATGGAAAGAAGCCTACAAAAAGTAGTCACAACAGCGCGGCAAACATAGAGGCTAGTGTGTCTTCTGCAATAGAAACCGTGCGTCAAGAGATGCAAGTTGATATGGATCGAAAGCTACAAGAAGAACGTGAACAAATGGATGCGGAGTTGAAAAGGAACATGGAGCAAGAGTTGCAAATACAACTGGATGAGAAGCTTGAACATGTGAATGTGGAAGTAGAGAAGACGGTCAATTTAGAAGTAGCCAAGACAGTCCAAGAACAACTGGCTGCTCTCATGACCAAAATGCAACATGTAATCTAATCTTAATGTTTTTATACTATTATTGATCCATGCCATGCTCAATATGTTCTTTCATGTTGTGATTCTTGAAAAACAACATTGTGTAATGAGCTTCAGTGTCCTCTGTTAGTGTATATTAGAGTACAAATAACACTGGACTAGTTTGGGCTGATGCATTCACCAGTATAGTAACTGGACTAGATGGCCACATTTGTTTTCTGCTTACCTTATGCATCTAGACCGATATTCTGATGTACTTAATACTCTACTAGAGTTAGTTCTTAGCCATGTTGTTAGCCAAATGTGTTGCCCTGCTATTTATGAACTTTAAAGTGTGTTCCATGCCTGGCTTAATCATATGTTTTTTTAGTACTACCTATGGTTTACAAGGTGAAAGTGCAATATCCAGCTTTTCTCTAATGTGTAATCTGATAGTCTAGTTTGCTTTCAATTTTGTTGTGTGCTGCATTACATAGTGCCTGACTCCCTGTATTTCCTATCAAACTAATGCAGCATTCTTTGTGCTAATGTTCCTGTTAATGCAGCATTCTTTGTGCTGGACCTAATTGCTTTCCTTCTGCCTGACTCCCTGTATGAGTTGGTATAATGTAGCTTGAAATTGACGGGAGTGGTGTAGATTATTTAGTACTATATATAATGTACGTACGATGAGAGTTTGGAACTTGGCCTGAGAGCATTAAATTAATCTTTTTTATTTGGGTGAGACGTGCAATTCATTAAATGGCTTTGCAGATTCCCCAGGGAAGGGGATTTGGTACATAGTATTTTGGTGTGAGTAAAGGTGAAAGAGAGAAAAAGAAAGACATATAAGAGATTGTTTAATTATAGTAATAGTATGAGTTGGTATAGTGTAGCTTGAAATACACTTCCAACTGATCTGTCCAGCATATTTGTACCTACTCTGGCCATTAGTGAATCTTCCCCTTCTGCATGGTTATTGTTGTTGCTCTATGTATATACTTAGTTGTTGCTCTATGTATATACTTAGTTGAATCTGCCCCTGAACTGATTCTGCTGTTTCTAGCCATGAATTGGTGCTGCTGTAGACTTATAACTATTGTAAGTGAAATCCAAGTTAGTGAAATCTATACTCACCATACTCTCCTTCATATGAATTTGAGTATGGTAAGTATATGTGTAAGTTCCTGCTGCCTCCATTTCCTTTGTCATGTCTCCCTTTAACTTTATGTAATTGATTAAGATTACAAGTTTCCTTCTAACATGTTGGGTAAATATAGAAGGCGACAAGCATTATGTTGGAGAATTTGACAGAAAACTAAAAGCTCCCAAAGGGGAGAAAATACAACTAGACTTTTTCAAGTGAGCAATTCAAGCATGTTGCTCACTGTAGGCTTAAATATATGATTTAAAAGGTAATATAGGTGCAAACACAAACGTCTAAATTATATGGCTCTTTAGATGGTAAAGTATCAATTGAAATTTCATATTACAATACCAATTTGGATTTCATATTACAATACCAATTTTGATTTTACTCAATGAAGCTAATGGCTAGAAAAAATCCCTCTCTTATACATATTAATTCCTTCTGATTATCTAAGTCTAAATCATTATGCAATGCATCTAATTACTATTTTGTTAAATTTGGTCTGTCATTGTTATTCTTCTCATGGGTCTTTTTCCAATCCTTCTATCCTTGCGATTAATTCAAGAAATGAAGGTTATTACTGGAAACCATGATTACTTAGAAGTTTTCATGCTTCCTCCGAAAGAAGGATCAATTAAGTTTTTTTTGAGACCTTGTCCACTAACTTGTTTGGTTATGCTATTCTCATTATGCTGTCATGAGTCTTGCAAACTACCCTCTTCTTTGTATATACCACTTGCATATGCTATGCATTTTTCCTTACGCTTGGAACAGTCAGTCTGCATGCTTCCTTGATGTTTATTCGTCACATCTACCATGCTGTAAAGAGTGAATGAGAATCCGTCCTCAATGTCTTTGAATTGCTATCATTTGAAGCTCTCTTCAGTGATTTAAGAAGTTAAACAAAAGAAGGTTTCCATCTTCAAGCTTGTATCATTTCAAAACTTCTTTGGTAATTTGAGAAGCTTAACCAATGAGAAAGATTTCATCTCTGTTTGGACAAATGAGTGTTGGGTGCAATGTTAATCAAGTATCCTGCAATTTCATAACATCAAGACTAGCAGATGTTGATATCAAATTGACAAGCATTCAGCATTNTCAATGTCTTTGAATTGCTATCATTTGAAGCTCTCTTTAGTGATTTAAGAAGTTAAACAAAAGAAGGTTTCCATCTTCAAGCTTGTATCATTTCAAAACTTCTTTGGTAATTTGAGAAGCTTAACCAATGAGAAAGATTTCATCTATGTTTGGACAAATGAGCGTTGGGTGCAATGTTAATCAAGTATCTTGCAATTTCATAACATCAAGACTAGCAGATGTTGATATCAAATTGACAAGCATTCGGCATTCTTGATAGACATCTTCATATGAATGCTATACTTTGTTGGTTTCCTGTGTATTATTCCACTAGAATCTCGTGTTTAAAATCTCATGCCTAAGTTCTTTATGCTAATTCTGGACCAAAATCTCATGCCTAAGTTCTTTATGCTAATTCTCGACCATGTTTTTCTTTGAAACTTTACTGGACCATGTCATGACAGACATCTTGTGTTTTTTCTTTGTATACTAATAGGGAGGAGGTTTTTGAACATGGAGACAACCAAGGAGGGGCTTCAAGGCACTTAGTATTTTGCTCTTTTGGGATGTATGTAATACAATTACAATGAAGTATTATGAATTACATATGTAATTCGCATTTTAGTAATGGAGTATTTAATATCCCACTTAAGATATTCTTTTGGTTTTTGTAAAATACTATTGATTGCGTTTCTATATATAATTTTGGTCATTACAATTGCTGAATTAAATAGGTTTCAATTGTGACAAAATCTTATTATGTAATATTGAAGTTGCCACTGATTGTTTAATAGGTTTTGTAGCAATTATTATTGCCACTAAATGTCATTCTCTAGCAGCGAGCTCATAGTCGCCACTGATTGTTTAATAGTTTTTGTAGCAATTATTATTGCCACTAAATGTCATTCTCTAGTAGCGAACTCACTGTGGCCACTGATGGTTTAGTATTTTTTATGGCGACACCAATTGTTACTAAAGGTCACTCTTCAGTGGCGATTTGAAAGTTGCTGTAATAGCTAATTGTTTTTGTGCCAACATTAGTTGCTACTAAACAGACCTATATTGTAGCGATTAAAAAGAAGTCACTGATAGTAATTTCTTTTTGCGGCGACAGTTGTCGCTACTAACGGTCACTAATCAGTGGCGACTTACGCATGAACCTGTTTCGTGAAATTAGTTTTTGTGGCAATTGGGCATACATTTTGGAGCGACAATGTCACCGCCAAACGGAGACATTTAGTGGTGACCTTATGTAGTCGTCACAAATAATATTTAGTAATGGACTTACATGCAGCAACCCTAATGTCGCTGCTATACACCTTTAGCGGCGACAAAGTAATATTTTGTAGCGACTTTGGTCGCCGCTAAAAGACAGTTTTCTTGTAGTGTATCAAGGTCCATTCCTCTACGCTTAACTCGCTTTATCATTTTTATATGTTTCTGATTGTGTGGTAATGTTGAGTTTGATATTCGATTCTTTGAGTTGATTTGTTTTAATTTGGATGAATGCTTAATTTAATGGAACACCAGTAGCATTGTGGTGAAGCAAAAGGATTTTTCTGATAACTGAATTACTGAACTCGGCTTGACAAGCCTCAGTATTTGTTGAGTTTGTTTTGATGACTGTTTAGAACTCGTGATTCTCAAGTTTCTCCGTATACTATGAAGAGTGGATTTATGAGTGTTTGGATGTGCATTTTTTAGTTTTGCAGAAAAATAGACACTACGATTGTATATGTATGATCTTATTATATGTTTTCATCCATTTGTTATTGGTAGATGTTATTACTAATCTGTTTTCCTCAATGTGTTTTAAACAGGTTCTGTTCGTCAAATATAAAACTGTAAATCCCATCTGGGTGTGCATTTCATGTGACCCTACAACCACTTCTTGTAAAAATAAGCATGACGTAAATCGCGGGGGTGTTTCATGTGGCGCAATTTGCGACGTGTGCCATCGCGATTTGTTCAAACAAATTACATAAATACTAAAAGCGTTTAAAAAGTTAAAATGAACAATATGTTCTAAATATGTAATAAATCGGATAATTCGGCCAATTATTAATAGTTGAGCGACCGTGCTAAAACTAAAGAACTCGGGAGTGCCTAACACCTTCTCCCGGGTAAACAGAATTCCTTACCCAGTCTTCTGGTTTTCACAGACTGTATAATAGAGTTATCTCTTCCTAGATTGGTGATTTAAAATAACCGGTGACTTGGGACACCATAAAGTTATCCCAAATGGAGACTCTGTAATTGAAGAAATAATCCCATTTCGATTATGTCACTTTAATTGGAAAACCTCCCTATCCACTTTCGGGAAAAAAGAGGTGTGACATTGACCAAGTTTGACTTTTGTGAATTTAACCCTGGAATGGAGTTATGATGGTTCCGTTTTGTCCGCATGGTGATTTTGAGCTCAGGCGTATGCCCGGATTTGCATTTGAATATTTCTGTAAGCTTTCGGCTCAAATTGGCGAAAATTGGAAATTTGAAGGTTTTGAAAGTTCATATATTTGATCGGAAGTTGACTTTGAGTATATCGGATTCGGATTGTGTTTCGGGGAGTCGGAATAGATTTGTCATGTAATTTTGGACTTGTGTGCAAATTTTGGGTCCATTTTGGGATAATTTAATATGGTTTGGCGCAAGTTTTTGGAAGTCGAAAGTTCATTAAGTTTGATTTGAGGTGTGTTTCATCGTTTCGATGTTGTTATGCGTGATTCGAGCAATTACGTGTTATGTTATGGGACTTGTTGGTATGTTCGTACAGGGTCTCAAAGGGCTCGGGTGAGTTTTGGAAAGAATTAGGTTGTGTTGCGCTCGTTTTTCTTATGTTTCAACGTCGTTTCTTCAAGCATAAATGGTACCACATTGAACAAATAATCTCCAATTTCTATTTTAGCTGAAGCATTAGATCTGTATCGTAACTACGGATCCGTAGCAAAAAGAATCGTCGAATTTGGACATCGTATAGGATTTTATGGTCATTTTACTATGAATTGGGTTGCCAAATTTTTCAGATTAATTACGCAATTGCCACTGACTTAGTATTTAAAAATCTACACCACTTTCAAATATTGAAACCAACATATCTCCTTCATTATAAGGTCAAATGGAGTGATTTAAAAACCTATCTTGATTGAAATTTCACAAGGAATCAATTGGAGGTATAAAAAGTAAGTTTTGGGATCATTTGGTATGCAAAACGAGGCAGAAGAGCTAGGAAAAAGTACTTAATGTAGAAGGTTTGTTAATTTGGTCATCTTTTGAGTTGGGGAGCTCGGATTTGGACAATATTTTAGAGGATATTTTCACCATATGGATTGGGTAAGTGTTCTATACTTAATTTTGGTTATATTTCACGAATCCATCTTCGTTTTTAACATTTAATTAATGATTTCAAAGTGAAATTTCGGGTTCTTTTCTAAAGTTTCATAAAGTGAATTTTTTAGTTTTGCACATCGATTCACAGTCGGATTTGAGTGAAACTAGTATGGTTGGACTCGTAATTGAATGGGTTGTCGGATAATATGATTTTTGTCGTGTTCCGAGGCGCGGGCCTAGGTTTGGCTTTTCGGCCGATTTCGGGATTTTGAATAAATATTTGACCTTTTTCGATTGGGATTGGTTCCTGTAGCATTCTATGATGTATTTGAGTTGTTTTGGTTAGTTTCGAGCCCTTGGGAGGTCAGAACGCATGGGATGGCATTTTTGGAGCATCGCTTGGCTTGCTCGGTATGGGAATTGGCTTAATCGAGGTAAGTAACTCTTCTAAACTTAGTGCTGAGGGTATAAAACCCCGCATTTCGTGTTATGTGATTGGTATTGAGGTGACGCACATGCTAGGTGACAGGCCTATGGGTGTGCACCCTGTGAATTGGGACTCTATGGTTCCCATGACACTATATAGTGGCCCTATTTTGTCGATATCTTTGTTTTCACCATGTGATAAAGTAATTGAGCTGTCAATCATGCTAGTATCATGTTTAGACTTTATGCAGATACTGTTGAGACCCATAGTGGTCGTTTCTTGCTTTTCATTTCACAGACTTCATTGATATTCTGTACTCAGTCATGTCCATGCATTCATATCATATCTCAATCTCAATTGTTATTTATTGATACATCATATTCCTGTTGTCGCGCTAGTTTCATGACATCGTGAGCCCGTGAGTGAGACTGGAGAGATTGACGACTGAGTGAGGTAGGGGGCCTGATTGTTACATCTCGCGTTTTCGTACGTTAAAATTTCGTCTTAAGTTAATCGACGTAAGCTCAGAGATGATATTAACTTGAGGTTAACATATTTATGCTATTTATAACAAGCAATAAGTAAGTTCCATGAAGGATAAATGATACACAAATTAAAGAAAACGAGTTTCGTTGAAGGTTGTCGATTTGGGATAAAATACGGTCCGAGCTATAATACCCGATATTTATGGACTAGTACCATATGACCATGATAGTATGATATTAGAAATGAGTAGTATTTCAAAATAATATGAGATAATTTTTAAGTATGTGGGTAATTGGTTAATTATCGGCTAACGGAATATTACCAAATTAATTAATAAATTAGTGGATAATGATTAACCCCCCCCCCCCCC
>ML256701.1:18932-47082 GCA_005239495.1 Nicotiana undulata
CCCAAAGTAGAAAGCTTAACTAATCTCTCTAAATGACTAATAATGAAGATGGAAAAGGTGTCACACCTTAAAGTGACACCAAGATTTCAATGAGAGGGCCCACCTAAAGTAAGAATAACATTCTCAAAAATTAAAATCATTCCCTACACCTCTTTTGAAAGAGTTCATCAACCTTTAAGAAAATTTTGTTTCAAGTTAATAGTCCAGCAAGCTTTTCTTACAAAGAAAGTATGTTAAATCACTTCTAATATGCAAATGCATATTGTATGTCATATAAGCTACATCCAAGCCTTCAACAATTCAAATCAATGTGAGATTTTACAATATTAAGGGAGTACGGTGTAATCATTCTCAAGAGAATCGACTGAGGTATGTTAAGGCTATCCCTTCTTTCTTTTGGCATGATCCGTACGACACGAACAGAACGAGAAAATGCACAACTTCCATAAATGACTCTATTCATAGAAATACTAGGGGTGTCTATATACTTGATTCCCCATGTGAATTATTATTATATCTTTTGTTCATGGGTCTCAGAAAAATATGTATTTGATAAAGCTTATCCGACATGCATATTATTTTAATAACATTCCGAGAAATCTTATTAACATATTTGTTATAAATTTCATGAATTTATACATGTACATTGACCGATGACTAGATGGCGTTATTTACGCATATATATATGTATATGGGATATGGAAAAAGGTTACGACGTTATATACGCACAACCACCTGATCAGCTAGTATATGTTGATGATTTTGCCCACAGTGGCCGAGATGATATGATGGGATGCCCTCAGAGGCTTGATGATGTTAGTACACCTATACCTATGCATGACACGACATTTATACGTACGTCAATGACATTACAAATGTATCAAGATTGTCACGACCCGAAATCCTACCTTCGGGCCATGACTGCGTCTAACGTTGAACCCGCTAGACAAGACAACGTTTGAACTAAATAAAACTCATTATCAACTAAAACGAACAAGATAACTAAGGCATCGATGGTCCGCAATGTGAAGGTTAAAAAATAACCAGAATATAACATAGCAATTTCGAAATAAAACCCATATACAAATCCCAGAACTGGTGTCACATACTCACGAACAGTCTAAGAGATTACTAAAAACAAAGGTCTGAAAATAAGTACATAGGACTGTCTTTGAAGTATAAAGTAAGACAGAGCTGAAAGTGAAGAGTAGAAGGTGACGCCAAGGCCCACGAACGTCTGCGGGTCTACCTCAATGTCTCCTGAATGAACTGATGAGATGCTCCGACTGTAAATGATCACCAGGTCCGACTGCGTAGTCTGCACAGCATAAAGAAGTGCATGTGTAGCATCAGTACAACCGACCCCATGTATTGAGTAAGTGCCGAGCCTAACCTCGGCGAAGTAGTGACGAGGCTAGGACCAACAACAATATATGTACATGTGCAATTCTATATAATAACAGGAGAATATCGACGAAAATAAGCATGTAAGACAGATAGGGGGAGAACATGCTGGGGGGTAAAAGGGGCAACAAAATGCTAGCACGGTAAAATAGGGTAATAACTGAAATGTAAAAGTAAAAGCAGGAATTTAACTTCTCAAAATAGATAATGAACAGCAAAAGGCACGGCATGTCCCCTCGTGCATACCTCACAATCACTTGGCGCGGAATGTCCACTCGTGCATCACCTCACAATCACTCAGCACGGAATGTCCCCTCGTGCGTATATAATAACACACGGCACGTAATGTCCCCTCGTGCATATATAATAACGCTCGGCACGGAATATCCCCTCGTGCATATATAATAACACTCGGCACGAAATGTCCCCTCGTGCGATAAGTAACAAACAAAGCAACAATATAATGTGATAGTCAACATTAAGAAGTCTGAAGTGCATGGAAATGCTCAATAAAATCCTATAGTCCCGGAAAGGAGAAATCATCAATTACAAACTCAACAAATGCCCGACAAGGGTCTCAGCTATAACCAACCTCGCATCAGAAATACAATTTCACAGTGTAAGCCTCAACTGAAACAAATAACTCAACAACTCCCCACGTAATGAAACAACATCAAGGTATCACTACCAATTCACCAATTACTCATAGTGCAGGGAATATTAAGAGCACAGTAAGTTTCATCACAATTGACTCACGGGCAGGCTTGACCGCAACATATAGGCACTCGTCACCACGCCTATATGTTGGACATGAGTTACACATAGCAAATAAGACTCTATACCTAATCCCTTAAGCTGAGGTTAGGCCAAACACTTACCTCGGCTCCAAAATTGCAAGTCAAGCCTCAATCACAGCCTTTCCTTTAGAATCCGATTCCAGAACGGTATTATCTAGACATAATCAACCCAAGTATATCAATAATGTCTCAATAAATCAAACCCATAGCCTAATTATTTATTTCAAAGCATTCTTCCTAAGATTCCAAAATTTGACCCCGGGCCCGCTTGGTCCAAACACGAGGCTCGNATGTCTCAATAAATCAAACCCATAGCCTAATTATTTATTTCAAAGCATTCTTCCTAAGATTCCAAAATTTGACCCCGGGCCCGCTTGGTCCAAACAGGAGGCTTGGACCTAAACCCAATCACACATAACCCCACGAGTTAGAATATATAATTTGTTTTAAGATTCGACCCCAAATTGAGGTTGAATCACTCAAAATTCTCAAAAACCCAATTCTACCTAAAATCCCTAATTTCTACTTTGATTCCATGTTTTTAGCCCTAGATTCTAGTGTTTGATGAAGTAAAAACGGAAGGAATTGGAGTTAAAGTCACTTACCCAAGTGGTTATGGAGGTAGAATAGCTTGGGGTCGTCAATGGGGTTTGGAGAATAAGAGAAGAGTGCAAAAAAAAGAAATCCCGTAATGATATTCTGTTTTGGGGCTTTTAAAATAACAGGGCGAAAATGTTCAGTGCGATTGCGGACAAGGGATTGCGATCGCGGAGGTAGATGGGTTTGACTCTCTGTGACCGCGGAGAGAAGAATGCGATTGCGGAACATCAGGATCTCCTACACTGCGATCGCGGCCCTACCAATGCGATCGCATAAGGCATCAGACCCCTCCCCCACTCTCGACTCTATGCGATCGTAGCTCAACCTATGCGATCGCATAGACTAAGCTACCAGACACCAGAAAACTCACAAACACCAGATTTATTCATGTTTTCACACCCCGTTAGCTACCCGAAACTCACCCGAGCCCTCGGGGCTCAAAACCAAAAACACACATGACTCTTAAAACATTCTACATACTTGTTCAAGCTTTTAAATCATCAAAATATCATCAAGTTCATCGAATTAAACCACGAAACTCTTAGAATTTTCTCAAAGTTCATAAACTTCTAAATTTCCCATTTTTAATCCGAATCACGTCGTTTCAAGTCTGTTTCACACAAAATTTCACAGATAAGACAAATAACATATAATAAACCTGTTTTGGGCTCCGGAACCTTAATACAGGCCCGGTAACATGGTTTTCACTTAATAATTCATTTTCAAATTCCTTTATTATTTCTAGAAAACAATTTCCTTTAAAAATTCATTTCTCGGGCTTGGGACCTCGGAATTCGACTCCGGCCATACGCCCAAGTCCCATATTTTCCTACGGACCCTCTGAGACTATCATATCACGGGTCCGAGTCCGTTACCAAAATTATTGACCAAAGTCAACTTTATTCATTTAATTATCACAAATTCTATTTTTCATCCAATTTTAATATAAAGACTTCTCGGCTACATGCCCGGGCTGTGCACACATATCGAGGTAAGATTAACGGAGGCTTTCAGGGCCTCGGAACATAGATTTAGCTAGAATTACGTTAGGATGACCTTTTGGTTCATCACAAGGATTTACAAAGATATTCAAACTTACAGGTGGAATTCTTTATTTCATGTTTCGTCTATGTCTTTTCTGTACTGATTTCATGCTTTACATACTCAGTACATTATTTGTACTGACGCCCTATTTCCTGGGGCCTAGGTTTCATGCCCGCAGGTGCATGTAGGTAAGTCGATGGTCCCCTTTCTTAGGATCCTTGATCAGCGAGAGTTGGCGTGCTCCACTTGATACAGAGCTGCTTTTGATTTTGGTAAGATATGCTTGTATATAGATATATGGGTATGATGTGGCTCAGTCCCGTATTTGCATAGTTGTATTTATATTAAAGGTGTGTAGAAAGTTATGTATAGTTGGATAGTAAGTAGCCTTGCCGGCTCGCCCCACTGTATTACCGCATATATATGTACATATGTCTTTTGGATAGGTTTCTCTCGCATATGTTATTCATGATTTATATATTAAGTGCATGCTAAAGGGTGTTCCACAGGTAGGACTCGGGCACCCATCGTGGCCCATCGGTTTGGGTCGTGACAAAAGTTGTATTAGAGCAGTTCTATCCTAGGGTTGTGTACAAACCATGTCTAGTATAGTCCTGTTTATGGGTGTTTTGTGCACAACACTATTAGATAGGAGGCTACAGGACATATAGGATGTTATCCTCTATTTTTATCTTATATCGTGCGATATAAGAATTCATGTTCTTAATAATATGTTACGTTTTCATCAATGCCTCTAAAGACTACAACAATGCCTTTAGGACTACTAGTCGAGCGCCACGAGTTACCAGGGCTCGGGGAGAGTCTTATAGTGAGATTCCATCTTAGACTTCACATACCCCACCCTCTCCAGAAGGGCTCCGGGAGGCACCAGCTCCAGCGCCCACCCCTGTACATTCAGCCGCTCAACTGGATGCACCGGGTCAAGAGATGAGAGATGGAGTTTAGCTATTAACTCGATTAGTAGTTGCACAGGCTCGGCGTCAAGAAGTAGGTATTGGGAATATAGATAGGCCCGTTGGTGTGAGGGTTCGTGATTTCATTAATTTAGACCCTCCGATATTCACGGGGGCAGATCCAAACGTGGACCCTCATGTATTTATTGATAGAATGCAGAGGACGTTGAGGGTAATGAAGGCCACTGCGACTTAGTCAGTTGAGCTAGCTTCCTATAGACTCCAAGATGTTGCAGTTAATTGGTACGAGTCTTGGGAGTTATCAAGAGGAGAGGATGCCCCTCCAGCAGTATGGAAGGAGTTTACAGAAGCTTTTCTTCGTCATTATCATCCACCAAAGCTTAGAAGGGCTTGAATTGATAGGTTATTGACCCTTCGGCAGGGTAACATGAGTATTTTGGAATACAATCTTCAGTTTGATTCGTTGGCTAGGTATGCTCCCGTTATTGTATCAAAGATGGAGGATAGGTTTCACCGGTTCGTGATGGGGTTAGAACCAAACTTTATTAACGATTGTCTGCTGGTCTCACTTCAGCCAGACATGGATATTTCTCGTATTCAGGCATACGCTTAGGGTGAAGAGGAACGTAAGCATAAGTAGAGGATGGATCGTGAGCATCATAGGGCTTAGAGAACGAGGTGTTCAGGCTCTTCTGGTGAGTTTCGAGATGGTAGAGACAACAATACCCGAGGTATCCAGCCCAGCCATCGGCTAGCGCGTCCTCTCAGTTTGGCGGTAAGATATGTCATCGTTCCACATATTCAGGGTCTGGGTCAGAATTTCAGGGCCTCAGGTTCTCAGTATAGGGGTGAGTCAAGTCAGATGAGGCCTCCCCTGCCACGATGTTCTCAGTGTGGTAAGCAGCATGTTGGGCAGTGCCGTATGGGGTTGGGTGTTTGTTATACTTGTAGTTATCCGGCAACGTTATGTGGGATTTTCCGACGAGAGGTGATGCAAGCATAGCTCAGCCAGCAGGATCTGTAGCTGTTTCGTCATCGTCAGTACGCCCCCCATTGGCAATGTTCACAAGAACCAATGAGTCGTGGTAGAGGCGGAGGCAGAGGATCTAGCTCAAGTGGTCCTCAGAACCGCATTTATGCATTGGCAGGACGACAAGATCAGGAGTCATCGCCTGATGTTATTACAGGTATATTATCAGTCTTCTCATATGATGTATATGCACTGATTGACCCAGGTTCCACCTTATCATATATTACTCTGTTGGTTGATAGAAAGTTTGGAATAAAACCTGAATTGGTTAAACCTTTTGAGGAATCTACACTTGTTGGGGACTCAGTGGAAGCTAAGGGAGTATATAAGGGTTGTATAATAGTGGTTCAAAGTCGATATACCATAGCGAACCTAATCGAGTTAGATATGGTATAATTTTATGTTATAATGGGTATTGATTAGTTGGCTCCTTATCATGCCAACGTTGATTGTAGATCAAATATAGTCTAATTTCAATTTCCAGAGGAGCCCATTTGGAGTTGAAAGTTAATACGGCGTCGCCAAGAGGTAGATTTATTTACTATCACAAGGCAAGGAAGATGATTAGAAAGGGTTGTATTTATCACTTAGTTCGGGTTCAGGATGTAGAAGTAGAGTCACCAACCATTCAGTCTATCCCTGTGGTTAATGAGTTTCCTGATGAACTTCCGGGTCTTTCGCCAGAGCGAGAAATTGAGTCTGCTATTGACCTACTACTAGATACTCATTCAATATCTATTCCTTCCTATAGAATGGCCCCACCATAGCTGAAAGAGTTGAAGGAACAACTAAAGGACTTACTTGGAAAAGGCTTTATCAGACCTAGTACATCACCATGGGAAGCACCTGTGTTATTTGTGAGGAAGAAAGATGGTTCCTTACGGATGTGTATTGATTATAGACAGTTGAATAAGGTGACGATCAAGAATAAGTACTCGCTCCCGAGGATTGATGATTTATTTGATCAGTTTCAAGGTGCCAAGCATTTTTCAAAGATAGACTTGAGGTCCCGGTACCATCAGGTAAGGGTTAAGGAGGAAGATATTCCGAAGACAACATTCAGGACCAGATACGGGAACTTTGAGTTTTGTGTTTTGTCATTTGGTTTGACCAATGCCCCAACAATATTCATGCATTTGACGATATATTGGTGTATTCTCATTCAGAGGTTGAGCATGCAGATCATTTATGTACTGTGCTCAGAGTTCTACTAAAAGGGAAGTTGTATGCAAAATTCTTTAAATGTGAATTCTGGTTGAACTCTGTAGCTTTCCTTGGGCTTCTCATTTGGGTGAAGGCATCCAGGTGGATACACAAAAGATTCAGGCAGTAACGACTTGGCCTAGACCCACAACACCGACGGAGGTTCGTAGCTTTCTCGGTTTGGCAGTCTATTACAGGAGATTTGTAGAGGGATTTTCTTCCCTTTCAGCACCTTTGACAAAGTTTACTTAGAAGGGAGCAAAGTTTTATTGTACTGATGCTTGCGAATAGAGTTTCCATGCATTAAAAGACATATTAACTTCAGCACCAGTTCTAACGCTCCAAGAAGGGACCGATGGTTACGTTATCTATTGTGATGCTTCGGGCGTTTGGTTGGGTGGTGTACTGATGCAACATGGTAAGGTTGTAGCTTATGCTTCTAGACAACTGAGAAATCACGAGAAGAATTACCCGACCCACGATTCAGAGTTAGCCGCAACGATTCATGCACTAAAGATGTGGAGCCGCTACTTGTATGGCATTCATGTTGATATCTATATGGATCATAAGAGCCTCCAGTATATCTTCAAGCAAAATGAATTGAATTTATGTCAAAGGAGGTGGTTGGAGCTACTTAAAGATTATGACGTTGATATTTTATACCATCCGGGGAAGGCGAACTTGGTAGCCGATGCCCTCATCCGTTGATCTATGAGTAGCCTATCATGTTTACAGCCAGAAGAAGAGGGAAATAGCCCATGAGATTCATCAGCTAGCTGTTGATACCCAATTTTTCCTAAAATAATTTTTAAATTGCATATATACCTTCAAAATCATGCACTTTCATTAATTGACATTTTTCACAATTCTTTTCTACATTTTTATTAATTTGCCCAGTATTTTATTTCTAATAAATAATTACAAAATTGCATAAAAATAATTTCAAAATATTTCTTGATTTAATATTATTATTATTATTTATGGTCTTATTAAGTCTAGACTATTCTATAAATAGCCAGTTTGGCACTTTTTGACTACAATTGCAATAACTTTGCAATTATAGCCCATGTATATAATTTTCATATCATTTTTATAAGAAATTAGTCTTTTCTATTTTTAAATACTAAATAACCATTTTCAAAACATATCTATGCACGAATTTTATTTTTTATAATTATTAATTATTTTACAAATTATTTTAATTAATTCATTTTTGGGTATTTAACAAATAGCCAATTTTATTTCAATTACAGCCTAATAAAGTCATCCCAAATACCCTAAAAACCAGCCCAAAACCACCCAGGCCCAAATCCTACACCTAGCCCAATTCTTGTTAAATCTTGGCCATTGATCAATTTTGATCAACGACCCAGATTAATTATTTCCTTAGTTAATCTAAATGAACCCCCCCAATCCCCTCCCTTCTCTCTCACACTCCACCGTCACTCACCCCCTTCTCTCTCAAATTCTCTCTGACCTAACTCTAAATCTCACCTCGCCGTCAAAATTCTGCCGTCGACCATGGTGGATTATCATCATCCTCAGGTCTCTAATGGATCTCCTACGCCGGGTCTTTGCTATATCTGAGGTCCTCAAGGGACAAGGGCCAGTCCACTTATGACTTTGATCACGTCCTGGCCTGTCTCAGGCCTTCATGGCTCGATCTCCAGTAAGATCTTCCTATTTTTTTCCAAACCTATGGTTTCTAAACCGTTATCTTTATCTCTAGGTTATTTCCTCTAAACCCTAATTCCGTCTCTTAAACATCTCATATCTGTACAGATATGAGATGAGCCAAACCTATTTCGTGTGTTTTCTTATGAGAACTTCTGATTTTCAAATGATGTTTTCATTTTCCTAAAACTAGGTTTTCTTGAAAACCTTTTCTTCAAAATGTTTTCTGATTTTAGGTGTTTAATCCTGTTCTAATGTGTTTTCGACTACTTTTGTTAAGTTTTTTCTTAACCCTAAATAGTTATGCTACAATCCCCGATTTGTTTGGTACACTGTTCGGATTGTGAAGTTCGTCCTTGCTTATTTGCTACCTGATTATTCTATGTGTCTAACTCTCATGATTATTGCTTCTTTTTATTAGAATATTTTCTGATTTTACCCTAGTATGTCTTTATTAGGGTTTTTGATTCGATTCTTTCTGTTTATATTTGACTTATCTGCCTATTCATGGGAACTTATGTTATTTTCCTTAAAATTAGTGTCATTTTGAGTCCTTGATTCACTTATTTGCTATGGTTATACATATGTGCTGATTTTCTCAATTATTTCCATATTGTTTATAGCCTTTAATTATTTCTTACCTTATTCTCTGATTAATCGAGTTATTTATTGATTCTTACTAGTTATTTCCTTAATATAACCCTTTTTGTATTTACCCCTAATTACCTACTCTGTACCTAAGTTATTTGATTTCTTTCCTTAATTTTCTACCATGTTCTTTACCGTTAACTGATTGCCCTTAATTGAAGAAAGAAATTATTGATTTTATGATTGATTGATTCTGTGATTCTCCCCGATTACTTAACAATCGATTTTTACCTTATGTGCCAAGATCTCAACTGCTATATGTGCTCTCTTCTTTTGCCTTTACTTCTTGAATCAATTCAGTACTGTTTCTTTTGCCTTTACTTCTTGAATCAATTCAGTACTGTTTCTTTTGCCAAACCTTTTTTTCAAAACTATGTCAAGCACCCTCACTTTACTCTTAAGTCCCTAGGTTTTGCCCCTCCAGTGTGTGACTTCCTTGGGATCCTTTCAAGATCCCTCTGAATTCTCACACACTGAAGCTGGCCCTTCCACATTGCACTTACTCAATCCTTGTTACAAAAGTCTAGGTGTGAGCACAACTCGAGATCCTTAAGGTCCTTAGAGAACTCTGACACACCTAGACATGAAATTGGCTATGAAAACCTTGGCATTTTGAGACTACTGAAGGCCTGGTATTTTCTGAAGCAGGCCTTTTGGGCCTGCTTCTGGCTACCCTATAGTTTAACTTCCTTTTCATTTATGTAATTCATTCAGCCATCGATCTATAATAATTATTTGTAAACAAATATTGGGGTGGCTAGTGAAAATGGGAGGGTAGCCGTATAGTACTATTAATATTATTGGGTAGAAAGCATGTTGTAGGTCTTATATTTTGTGAATTTGCATTAGAAACCATGCCTTAGGACTAATGTGTTCATTTGCATCCAAAAATAATGCTCAATATGCATTAGATATCCTTTCTTAGGGTTTCACATCTATTGCTTCAGCATATCACATGTCATTAATCCATGCTTTAACGTTACATAAATATCTCACTTAGAAATCCTGCTATTAGGTTAATTAATAACCTCAACACAATTTTGTCATTCCTGTGTGCATTTTGATACCATGTTCTAAGCGATTCTGTTTTCATTTGTTCAAACACGCCTAGTCTAATTACAATAAGTCACTGATCCAAAAACTGGTATCAATCCATTCATTTTCATATTCGTATCACCTAGAGCAGCATGTTTGTATGTTAAATAACTTGAGATTATTATTACGTGCAGTCCCACGCCTAGGCAAGCCTTAGGCAACTAATCTTTGTATAAAACTAGAAAGCTGCTTTTGATTGTTTACTGCTAAGTTTTACAGGTTTTAAAATCAGTAGGCAAACTATTAGGAACCTGCCGCTGAGTTTAAACAAGCATTGCCTATTCTATGTATGAAGGTTCACCTAGACATCCTGTCGAGAGATTTCCCTAAAAACTTCCTGTATTTGTGTTTTGATACGTGTTGTTTATGTGCATTACATGTGGAGGTAAACATGAGCCTTTTAACTGTTTCTTTCATTTATCTACTGGTCCTACTTGTTATTTGCCTGTCGCCTGGATTTTTCCCTTTTGAAACCTTAGGGGTTTGTCTAGAACTTTCCAGATTTAGAGGTCCTAAACTCCTCCGGGACCACAAGGAAGGGACGAGTAACAGCACGCTTAGAGCTCGTTAAATTAAAATTCTCTTAATAACCGCTAAGGGGTGGGATAATTGGTAGATAAGGATATGATGACTGTGCGCTAATGCAACGTGTAGCCCCTCATTGAGGAGTGATTGCAGGGCATTGAATAGGTGTGATCCTATAGGATAAACAACTTAGGACATCCCTTTCCCTTTTACATATGTGTGCTTAGATTGTCTATTTTCTACTTGAATAATTCATAAAGTATGATTTTCCTTGAACCACAGTTGTGGACTTCGAGGGGTGCCTAACACCTTCCCCTTGAAGTAATTTCAGGTCCTTACCCAATCTATGGTTATACAATTAGTGTTATAAATGACCTGTAGTAGGTGACCTAACACACCTTAATTCGTTAGGTGGCGACTCTTCAAATTCCTTATATCCCTTTCCAAAGAGGAAACGAGTTGTCCCAATAATGTCAAAACCCTTGACCGATTCGAAAGGAGAGGAAAAAGGGGGCACGACAGCATGGCGAATCTGCTGGAGATTCTTAGGTTTTTACCATTTCAAACCGCTTTGTAAATTTGTGCCTTACTTTGTTAATACCTGCACTCTTTCCTTTTCCCCTTTATGTGAAATTAGTTGTTTATTTTCCAAGTATTTATTTCTCCAAAAAGAAACTGACATGTTTCATTGTTTTCTTTTGTAACTGCTTTCAATTATAACTACTGTATTTATCGCTTTCATAATGTGAAAATACATGACAACATGTTGTTTACTGCTTATTTATTGCTGCATAATCATGCTCAACATCATATTCCACTCGTGCCTATACATATCCTATAGCAACGCTTGATGAGTGGTTGCGCTCTTCTTATTTATATCACCCCCTAAATTCGGAAAGGCTTATTTGCGGTAAAACCAGTCGATCAGCGGTGCAGTCGATGGTTCACTGCCTTCCCCCTCGAGTTGTCCTCTCGAGGGTACCGGTCTAGACCCTATAGAAAACTTACTCTTGTTATATTATGCATGCATCATGGTCAAACCTAGGCGGGTTAATGTGTCGTCCACATATTAATCCTTTAAGATAGCCTTATCCAAAGCCCCTGGGGTTTGCATAATGCCAACGGACACGATCACGTTATGTGCATTAATTTGGAGAACTAAATGCATGTATGCTAATAATAAGTGTATAAATAGTCGAGTCTTGTGGGGGTAAAGTCCTAACCATTTTTGTTTTGTAGAAATGAGGCACGAGGTCCCCAGATTCGGTATGGTTAGTAATATCCCACCAATGCTCCTAGACTGGTGGGAATACCTTTCCTCCAGTGATAAGAAACACGTACATAAGTACTTGAGAAATTTACCTTCTCTTTTGGACATCCAGCCAAACAATATGTTGATTGAGGCCGCTAATTTGTTTTGGGATAGCGAGAGAGTTGTATCCCGCTTTGCGAATATCGAAATAACACCACCTCTAGAAGAAATAGAAGGACTTGCTGGGTTAGCTTGGGAAAGTCCGGGGTTGTTGGTACCTGAGAACCGCACGGGCAAAGGTTTTCTGAATATGATGGGGTTGAAAAAGAATGCTGAACTGGAGTGTTTGAAACAATCCTACATACCCTTCGAGTTTTTATATGAAAGATACGGTCACAACAAATCATACTGTACCTATCATCACGAGTTTTCCATCACCTCTCTAGGTCATATCCACCGCAAGGTGTTTGTATTCATTGTATGCTTTCAAAGGATTCATACCAGATTAGCCATGGTAACCAGGGCCTTGATGGAAGGGATCGATGGGAAAACCTTCAGCATTGTCCCTATGATCCTAGATGATATCTATCGAGCCTTGGAACGTTGCCAAAGAGGAGCTAAGCATTTTGAGGGTTGCAACTTGTTGCTGCAACTATGGCTCTTAGAATATCTTCAAAAGGGCCAATACCACCAAGAACTTCCGCGAAGGGCTTGGAATGACCACATTGCTTTCCATCACCTCAAGCGGATGACCTACATACCAGACATATTCGCTCATCCAGAAACAGCCAAGGAGTGGGTGGAATTCTTTGATAATCTAACCGAAGAATAGGTACAATGGATGTTCGAGTGGTTCCCGACGGACGAGTTAATCATCAGATCTTGGGATGCACCGCACTTAGTGATGATCGGGTTGAGAGGTATATATCTTATGTTCCTCTCCGAGTCATGAGGCAGGCAGGCAGAAAGCAAGTTGTGCCGAGGGTTACCAAGATGGGTCACTTTAAAGCGGATTTCCAAGATGACGGCGTTCCCTACAAGTGCCAAGCTCAACACATGTGGCACTGCAAAATCATGCTGGAGAAGAATACTATTGATCCCGACAGGTACCATGCTGGGTGTGCACCTTTCTACCAGGCATGGCTGGAAGACAACTTGGATGGGATGGTGAGGCCCGGAATCAGCAAAGGCAATAGAATCATAGATGAAGATGCAGAGGCTCAGGTCAAGTACAACCGACTGTGCAAAAGGGTTCATGATTCTGAGAATGAACATCGTGAAATACATGAGACCAACAAGAGGCTGATCAAGGAGTGGAAGGAGATGGCTATCCTTTCTAACAGGAAGCTGGAATACTTGGAGAGAGGTATAGTGGAGTTAGAGGGCAAGGTCATCAAAAGGATAGAGAATTGCCAGAACGCCAAGAGGAATGAAGGAGGACACTTGGCTAGAGCGTACCTGCTGTTGGGACTGCGCGAGCTGGGAAATTTGTTCGATGGACTCAAGAATATCGAATCTGGGGAAGGTCCTTCTGGGAGCAAATAGGCTAGATTTACCTTTTTGCCTTCATAAATGTAATAAGGCCAAGTGCCATTAGTGACTTATTTCCTCTTTGTTATTTTAGTATCGTTTTGGGATTCGTCTATTTTACATTAATGAAATGAGGCATTTTGGCATCTATGTTCTCCAAATCAATTTGCCGCCAGGCCTACCTCGGCCACAACGAGGCATCCAAAATTAGGATACGTTTACAATTCTGCAATTCGTGTTTAAATACTGCAAATACTTTTGTCATAATCCTCACTGACTTGGCTACCTTTTTTTATATTTTATTTTCTTTTGATTATTCCCCTTCCCCAAAGGTTGGTTCGTGCATTCTGGCATCATCAGCATACCATACAAGATCCAGTGGCCCTCTGCCTTCTCCTCCTCCTAGTCCACCTAAAGGCAAAGGCAAAGGCAAAGGCAAGATGGAAGACTTGAATAATATCAGAAAACAAAACACAACACCAGTTGAACATACAGAAGCTTCTAACAGTCGGGGTACTCAGGTACAGAATGATGGTATGTGTCACAACCCCAAATCCTAACAGACCATGATGGAGCCTATCGTGGAACTAGGCTAGCCAAGCATCACTTTACTACGCATTTGTTCAATTATCATAGTTCACAAGTAAATGATAAACATGCAACCATAGCATCAAATAATATAATTAAGTCTTACCGTTCCCATATTAGCCTAATCAAACCTCCCAAGAACTGGAGTGAATAGTCATGAGCATCTAAGAATAGATAAATCTAAATCTTCAAAAACTATAATATCTTTCTCTGAATCAAGTGCTAAAAATATAATAAAGAAGGGAAGTGGAGAAGCTGTGGACGCTGAAAAGCTACATCAAAATCCCGTGAATCTGCAACTACAAGCAAGGACAGCTACTGATGCAGACCGTCACCTGAATCTGTGCACAGAGGCACATGGAGTCTTTATGAGTACGCCAACTCAGTAGTAATGAAAATAAATCACGGTCTGAGAATTATAAAACACACAGTACAGATACACAATTCCATAAAACTAGTAAAACACCAATTCACCATGTAGTATTCATCAAATAATAAGTTCGAAATCACTTTCCAGAAATCCCTTGAAAACAAGTGCAAAATTAGTATATCTCAGTAAAATTCTCAGTAAAACCAGTTTGAAAACGAAGTAAATCATAGTTCGAAAGCTTAGTAAAATCATTATAAATCTACCCCTCGGGCCAAATCATTTCTTGTAACAGTTGCCCCTCAGGAATTTTCTCAATCACTCAGTATCAATCATCACTCAGTATCAGCCCCGCGGGCAATCATCGTCACTCAATCGGTACCAGCGCTCACTAGGGGTGTGTACAGACTCCGTAGGGGCTCCTACAACCCAAGCACAATAATAACATAAGGCCTGAAAGCCTCCTCACCACTCTCCTGAGGCCTGAAAGCCTCCTCACCACACTCTTGAGGCCTGAAAGCCTCCTCACAATATAGGCCTGAAAGCCTCACTCAGTCAGACACTCTCAATTTTCCCTTAGGCCATAAACATATCGGGTTCTCTACCAAAACAGTGTTTCATTTTTCAATAAGCAGTATCAAAATACTCTGAGTGTCAAACAATTTATCAGGAAAATACTGAGTGTAAAATCATAACATATCAGTGAAGAAAATATGGTAAACACAACCCCCGAAGGATAAACAAGTCAGCACTAGGCCCCAAATACAGCTTACAGCCCAACTCATATCATAATAAAATAATACTAATTAAGCATACGCTTAGAAATCGGTTTTGCAACCCAATAGTTTCCCAAATAAGGAATATAATTCCAAAGTTTCAACCTTTTCATCTCAAACCCCGTGAAAGGGTGCATAGTCCGGGGTTTCATACCCTCAAGACAGGATTTAAAGACATTACATAACTCAAACCTAGCCCGAAACTATTCCACAACACGATTGCCTCTCGAATCAACCTCCGAAGGCTCCAAATCTACCAAGTTCAGATTTTTATCATCAATATGTGCTTAAGGAACAATTTCCAATCGAAAGATATCAAATTTAACCCAAAAATCCGTAAACGGTCAAAACCCGACCCTCGGGCCCGCATCCTGAAACTCAAAAATTCTTATACCAAAATGTTCTTCGTCCTCTCACGAGTCCGTACATATAAAGAACACCAAAATCGGAGTTCGTTTGACCCCTCAAGTCAACCCCTAAATGTCTCATAATCTCAAGCCCTAAAACCCAATTTTTCTACTGATTTTCCATGAATTTACACTGGTTTTATGTTCTATAATCATCCATAATCGAGTTTTAATGATCAAAACACTTACCTATGAAGAACAAGGATTTTCCTCTTCAAAAGTCGCCCCCAAAGCTCTTTGTCCGTACAAAAATGGTGAAAAGAAGGTTTAAGTCGCGGAAGGTTTAATTAAATAATGCCCAGCTATTTGTTCATTCGAACGCGGCCCCTCCCCGCGTTCGCAAAGCACAACATTCTCCAGGCCTCTATTACCCTATGCGAATGCACCAACTGGGTCGCGTTCGCGATGCACAACCTGGTCCACCTTCCGCGAACGCGGTCGCCTCTTCGCGATAGCGAAGGCCAAAATCCCTGGGGTCCCCAATCTTCTTCGCGAACGTAGAGCTTCCTCTCCTTAGACCTACGCGTTCGCACCCGTATCTCCGCGAAAGCGAAGAACAAACCTACAGCCTCCCCAGCTAACCCTTCGCGAACGCAGGACCCCACCCACGAACGCGAAGTATAGTTTCTCTGCAACATCACACCAGCAAAAACAACATTTTCCTTAAGTCTAATTGAGTCCGTTAATCGCCCAAAATCAATCCCGAGCCCCTCGGGACCACAAACAACTTACCAACAATCCCATAACATCATTCAAACGTAGTTGCACTCTCAAAACACTAAAACTAACATCAAAATACCAAAATCACACCGGATAAAGCCTAAGAACTTGATATTTCAAAAATCCACCAACGATGCCGAAACTATCCAAAACAACTCCGATTGACCTGAAATTTTGCAGACACATCCAAAATGACATTACGAACCTGTTCCAACTGTCGGAATTCAATTCAGAACCCGATAGCCTATTTTCCATTGCCGGCCGAAATCACCAAAAACTAACTTTCGCCAATTCAAGCCTAATTGTACACCGGACATCACAAAATTCTTCTAGACACACTCCTAAGTCCCAAATCACCTAACGAAGCTATTTGAACCATAAAATCCGAATTCCGAGGTCATTTACCAATAAGTCAACTCTTAGTTGACTTTTTCCATTTTAAGGCTATTTTAAAGGCTAACTGACTTAACTCTCACTACAACCATTCGATTTCAAGCCTATCAACTCTAATACATCAAATACAATATAATCAATTTATAACAAGTCAATAACAAAAATTAAAATGTAGGTTTTTACGTAACGAAGGACCGGGTCGTTACAGTATGTTGTAACTAGAACAAAGGCTACTAAAACTTCAAGGGGAACTTGAACATGTGCGAAACCTAGCAAATTTGTCCTTCTCACTTAGTGTTCCGGATGTCAGCCACCCGAACACTCAAAACCCCGCACAATCTCAAAGTACACCCACTGCACTTTCACTGACGCTATATCCTTAGACCTCAACTTTCTGACCTCACGAGCCAAAATTGCTACTGGCTCTACCTCATATGACATATCACCCTCAAGCTGAACTGTGCTGAAATCTAACACATGAGACGGGTCACCAACATACTTCCGGAGCATCGACACATGAAATACTGGGTGAACACTCGACAAGCTGGGTGGCAAAGCAAGTCTATAAACCACCTCTACAACCTTCTGAAGTACCTCAAAATGACCAATAAACTGCGGAATCAGCTTTCCTCTCTTTTCGAACCTCATAACACCCTTCATGGGTGATACTTTTAGAAGTACCTTATCACCTTCCATAAATGACACATCCCGAACCTTCCGGTCCGCATAACTCTTCTGTCTAGACTGCGCCATGCAAAGTCGCTCTTGAATCAACTTCACTTTCTCAAACGCATCCTGAATCAAATATGTTCCCAATAACTTAGCCTCACCAGGCTCGAACCAACCAACCGGAGATCTACACCTCCTACAATATAAAGCTTCATACGGGGCCATCTGAATACTGGATTGATAGCTGTTATTATATGCAAACTCCGCTAATGGCAGAAACTGATCCCATGAACCACCAAAATCAATCACACAAGCCCGTAATATATCCTCCAATATCTGAATAGTCTGTTCCGACTGCCCGTCGGTCTGAGGATGAAATGCGGTGCTCAACTTTAAATCAGTACCCATACCTTTCTGTACGGCCCTCCAAAACTGAGTACCTGCGTCATAAATAATAGAAACTGGAACTCCATGCAACCGGACAATCTCCTTAATGTAAATACCAGCTAACTGCTCTGAATTATAAGTAGTACTGACACGAATGAAATGCGCGGACTTGGTCAATCTATCCACAATGACCCAAATAGCATCAAAACCATTCGAAGTTCGTGGAAGCCCAACTACAAAGTCCATAGTAATTCGCTCCTACTTCAACTCCAGAATGTCTAACCTCTGAAGAAACCCACCTAGTCTCTGATTCTCATAATTGACCTGTTGGCAGTTGAGACATCGTGCTACATACTGAACAATATCTCTCTTCATCCGCCTCCACCAATACTATTGTCTCAAATCCTGATACATCTTCGCGGCACCCGGATGAATAGAATACCGCGAGCTGTGAGCCTCTGCTAATATCATCTCTCGAATACCCTCTACATTGGGCATGCAAATACGACCCTGCATCCTCATAACTCCATCATCACCAATAGTCACATCCCTGAAATCACCCCGACGAACTCTATCCTGAAGAACTAACAAGTGCAAGTCATCATATTGTCGTGCCTTAATCTGATCAAATAAAGAAGACCCGGAAGCCATGATAGCTACAACCCGCGGAGGATCTGACAAATACCATCTCACTAACCGACCCGCTAAAGCCTGAACATCAAGGGCTAAAGGTCGCTCTGCTGCCGAAAGGTAAGCTAGACCCCCCAAACTCTCGGCTCTGCGACTCAAGGCATCGACCACCACATTGGCCTTCCCCGGATGATACAAGATAGTCAAGTCATAGTCCTTAAGAAGCTCCAACCATCTCCGTTGCCGCAAATTCAAGTCTTTCTGCCTTAGCAGATACTGCAAGCTACGATGATCAGTGAAAATATCATAATGTACTCCACACAAATAATGCCGCCTAATCTTTAAGGCATGAACAATGGCAGCTAACTTCAGATCGTGCACTGGATAATTCTTCTCGTGCACCTTCAACTGTCTCGATGCATAGGCAATCACCCTACTGTCCTGCATCAACACCGCTCCCAAGCCAACTCTAGAAGCATCACAATAAATCGTGTAAGAACTCGAACCAGTAGGCAGAACCAACACCGGAGCTGTAGTCAATGCCGACTTGAGCTTTTGAAATCTCTCCTCACATTCATTAGACCATCTGAATAGAACACCCTTCTTTGTCAATTTGGTCAGAGGTGAATCAATAGAAGAAAATCCTTCCACAAAGTGACGGTAGTGACCCGCCAGACCAAGGAAACTCCGAATCTCTGTAGATGAAGACGGTCTGGGCCAACTCTGCACCGCCTCAATCTTCTTAGGATCAACCTGAATACCTTCACTAGACACCACGTGCCCCAAGAAAGCCACTGAACCAAGCCAGAACTCACACTTATAGAATTTTCCATAAAGATTCTCCTCCCTCAATCTCTGCAACACGATTCTTAAGTGTTGAGCATGCTCTTCCTGGCTATGAGAATAAACCAAGATGTCATCAATGAACACAATAACGAAAGTATCAAGGTATGGATGAAATACGATGTTCATCAATTGCATGAACGCTGCTGGGGAATTGGTCAGCCCGAATGACATAACTAGAAATTCATAATGATCGTATCTAGTTCTGAAAGCCATCTTCGGAATATCAGAGTCCCGAATTTTCAACTGATGATACCCCGACCTCAAGTCGATCTTGGAGAATACCTTAGCTCCCTGAAGCTGATCAAATAAGTCATCAATACGAGGCAAAGGATAACAGTTCTTCATTGTAACCTTATTCAACTGTCTATAGTCAATACACATGCGCATCGAACCATCCTTCTTTTTCACAAACAACATCAGCGCACCCCAAGGCGATACACTAGGCCGAATGAACCCCTTATCTAAGAGTTCCTGAAGCTGCTCTTTTAATTCTTTCAATTGTGCTGGTGCCATACGGTAAGGTGGAATAGAGATAGGATGAGTATCTGGAACCAGGTCAATACAAAAATCAATATCCCTATCAGGTGGCATGCCTGGCAGGTCTGCAGGAAATACATCCGGAAAATCACGGACTACGGGAACAGAATCAACAGACGGAGTCTCACTACTAACATTCCTCACAAATGCAAGATACGATTCACACCCTTTCTCAACCATACGCTGAGCCTTTAAATAAGAAATCACTCTTCTAGGCACATGCTCTATAGACCCTCTCCACTCAACTCTCGGAACTCCGGGCATAGCTAAGGTCACGGTCTTAGCGTGACAATCAAGAATCGCATGACATGGGGATAACCAATCCATGCCCAGAATCACATCAAAATCGACCATACTGAGTAACATCAGGTCCACTCGGGTCTCCAAACCCTCAATAGATATAAGACATGACCGGTACACACGATCCACAACAATAGTATCACCCACGAGAGTCGAAACATGAACAGAAGTAACTAGAGACTCACGGGGCATATTCAGAAAATGAGCAAAATAGGATGAGACATAAGAGTACGTGGAACCAGGGTCAAATAAAGCCAAAGCATCATTGTGAAAAACTGAAATAGTACCTGTAGTCACTGCATCAGATGCCATAACATCAGGCCTAGCCAGAAGTGCATAAATATGTGGCTGGCCTCAAACTGCTCGACCTACCCCTCTGGGGCGGCCTCTAGCTGCCTGACCACCACCCCTGGATGCCTGGGTAGGTGGTGATATGACTAGGGTTGAAGCCGAGGGCTGGACCCTCTACTGAGCTGAACTACTAGGACGACGGGGACACTGCCTCCACCCATGTCTGAACTCTCCACACTCATAACAACTACCTGAAGCCAGAGATGAAAACTAACGAGAACCTCAGTCACCCTGATGACCACCAGACGAAACATGCATAGAAGAGCCCTGATAAGATGATGCTCGGGCGGAGCTCTGAGCTGGGAAGGCACTAAAAGATGAACGTCCCTGATGAGAATTGTGAGGACCCTGCCCCGACGATACACCACTGTACGCTGGGCGAACTGACTGTGGAGGTCTAAATGAACGACCTCTGTTAGGCTGAAATTTCCCTCTAGGAGGAGCACCACTGAAATTACCTGCTCCCCGAGGCCTCTTGACCTCTCTCTCCTCACGATCCTGCCTACGAACCGACTCAATATCTCGAGCAATGTCAACAACCTGCTCAAATGTAGCTCCAGACACTCTCTCTCTGGTCATCAAAATCCGAAGCTGATAAGTAAGACCATCTGCAAACCTTCTAATCCTTTCCCTGTTAGTAGGGACAATCTCAGAAGCATGTCTAGCCAACGCAGAAAACCTCATCTCGTACTGGGTGACTGATAATTCTCCCTAGCGCTGCTCCTCTTTGTGGGAATGAGGAACATACTTCTCCAAAAAGATCATGGAGAACTGCTGCCAGGTGAGAGGTGTTGAACCAATGGGCCTACGCCTCTCGAATGATTCCCACCAAGTAAAAGCAACACCCGCAAACTGAAATGTAACAAACGAGACCCCACTGGTCTCCAAAATACCCGCAGTACGTAGTATCCTCTGGAATTCATCCAGAAAACCTTGGGCATTCTCACCCTCTGTGCCACTGAAAGTCGGAGGCTTATGTCTAATGAACCTCTCCAGTCTACGTTGCTCATCCTCGGGCATAGCTGGAACCACAAAATCTTAAGCTGGAGCAACCGGCTGAACTGGGGATGCTCCTGGTGCCTGAATACCCCGTACAACCTACTCAAGTGTCCGGGCAGCTGGAGTCTGATTTCCTCCCTCGGCCTGAGCTGCAGTGGCAGTAGTAGACATAGAAACTGCATGAGCTAAACTGGAGCACACCGTCAATATCTGAGCCAGGGTCTCCTGAAAACCCGGAATCACAATGGGTACTGCTTGTACCTGAGCCTACCCCGCTGGAACACCATCGGCGGGAACCTGATCCTGAACGATAGGGGGATCCTGGGGTACTGTCCCGTCTACTGCGCGGACTGGTCCCCTACCTCTACCACAGCCTCGACCCCTTGTGGGTCTGGCTGATGTCTAGTCACCCTGATCAGTATTGCGTGTCCTCACCATCTGTGAGAGAATTAAACAACATAAGTTTAGATTTCAAGAATCAATAGATTGGCACAAAAAAGTTCAAGAAAAATAGAGATGTTTCCTAAAAGTTCTGCAGCCTCTCGAAGATAAGTACATACGTCTCTGTACCGATCCGCAAGACTCTATTGAACCTGTTCATGACCGTTGAGTCCTATGCAACCTAGAGCTCTAATACCAACTTTTCACGACCCCAAATCCTAACATGCCGTGATGGCGCCTATCGTGGAACTAGGCTAGCCAACCATCACTTTACTACGCATTTGTTCATGTTACGCCCCGCAATATTACGTCGATGTTATGCTCTACAATAATAAATTATGATGATGTTGCACCCTGTAGTATTCGTTGAATTTGTCATAAGGTAATTGACATCAATCCAAGTAAAATATTATTTGGAGATTATAAGGATTATACTATTTCACAAGGGGTGAATAAATTCGTGAAGGTGAAAGGGGAAGCAAGTCAAAGAAAATGAATTTTCATCCATGTTTGGCCTATGGGATAAAATACGGGTCGAGTGATAATACCCGATAATTATGGACTAGTACCATACAATGCATCATATAACTACGGTAGTATAATATATAAAGTATATTAAAAATAAGTAAAATTTTAAGTAAATTGAGATCATTCTTAATTATGCGGGTAATTGATTAATTACCGGATAACGGGACTTTACCTAATTACCTAATAAGTGGATAAAGATTAATAATTTCTACCCCACCCCTCTACAAACGTGACAGCAAGCCACTTATTAAGACAATGACTCATAGTCATTCTTTATGAGGTAGCATCCTAATACACTAAGTTCAAGACACCTCAATGTTCAAGACTTTTATTACGAAACATTTCTATAGATAAGCTTACAACTTCATTAATAATACATCTACAAACTACAATGTGTGGTGCTTTGATATTCTCAACCACCTTCCTGAAACACTTGACTTGCTGAATGATAATAATGAAATAGTATTTTACATGATTCCATAATAAGAGATGTCACTAAGCAAAGACAAGAATAATGCACTCTAACGTCAGGTTGAGTGCTTGACGATGCTCTGATCAGTGGACATATTTGTTAAAGCCAAATTCATATTGGAAACTAAGAACATCCAAATCTTCGGATTAGCAAGGAAATTTTGAATTTTGTAATAGCAACGTGACATTATAAGAGAATCGGCTCAGGTATGTTAAGGCTATCCCTTCTTTCTTTTGGCATGGTCCAAATTATACTGAAGAAACGAGCAAATACACAGTTTCTATAAATTATTCTATTCATAAAAATAGTAGGGGTGTCTATATTCTTGATTCCCCATGAGAATTATTATTATTTTTTGTTCATGGGTCTCAGAATAATACGCAGTTGGAAAAGTTTATCCGGAAGGAATATTGAGATTATTACGTACTTTTCATGCATTTCATACATGTGCATTGACCCATGACCAGATGGCGTTATATACGCGTATATATGTAAATATATGTATATGGGATATGGGAAAAGGTTACGGCGTTATATACGCACCACCACCTGATCAGTTGGTATATGATGATGATGTTGCCCACAGTGGCTGAAATATGATTCAAACGGCGTTATATACGCATATGTATGTATGTATATATATATGATTCAAACGGCGTTATATACGCGTATAAATGTATGTATATGTATATGGGATATGGGAAAGGTTATGGCGTTATATACGCACCACCACCTGATCAGCTGGTATACGATGTTGATTTTGCGCACAGTGGCCGATATGATATGATGGGATGCCCTCAGAGGCTGATGATATTATGAAACATATACCTATTAACGACATGACATTCATACGCATATGCATGGCGCTAAAAGTGATTTATTATTTACAGAGTTATCCAGACATACAGGTTGAGTCAATTACTCTATATCTCTTCCATGTCTCTTATGTATTTATTTATGTGCCTTACATACTCAGTACATTATTCGTATTGACGTCCCTTTTGCCTGGGGACGCTGCGTTCATGCCCGCAGGTCCTGATAGACAAGTCGAGAGCCCTCCAAGTAGGCTATCAGCTCAGCGGAAGATGTTGGTGCACTCCATTTGCTTCGGAGTTGCTCGTTGGTTAGTATGATTTAGACACGTATTGTTGGGTAAGGCGGGACTATGTACCGACCTTTATTATATTTATGTACTCTTAGAGACTTGTAGATGTATGTCATGTATATAAAGGATTGTACGGCCTGGCCAGCCTATGTTTTGGGCTTATAAAAGATTATGTTGCCCTATTAGGCCCGTATGTCATATGTATGTAATGATGTAATAAGAAATATACGTTACATTGGTACTCGGTTGGGTAAGGTACCGGGCTCCCGTCGCGGCCCATCGGTTTGGGTCGTGACAAAAGTGCTATCAGAGCGGTTCTATCCTAGGGAGTCTACAAGCCGTGTCTAGTAGAGTCTTGTTTATGGGTGTGTCGTGCACCACACTTATAAGCAGGACGCTACAGGGCATTTAAGACTGTCACTCTTTCTTCTTACTCTAGATCGTGTGGTAGAGCTCACTTATAAGAATTCAAGTCCTGAACTTCTATTTTTATTCGTAATAAGACAATGCCTACGTTCAAAAAGATGATCGATAAGAGATATAGCTGTGGAAGTGTTGAATTAGAGGAACTCGACTATGTATCATGCTTATGAAAGTAAATGTGAGATCTTCAGCAGATCATGTGCATACTGAAAGGTGTAAGCCTCTTGATAAGAAGCCTTAAGGCAAGAATGCCTATCCACCTTTGTGATGAAAGAAAATGAGAGATTAAGAAGATAAATACAAGTTTCAACAAGCAAAAGAAGCAAGATAAAGAAGGGTATGAGGTGCCCAGTCAACAAAGGTTAGCAGCATTTATAATTATGGCAGAGGAGCATAAGCGTTTTGAGTTATATTCAACAGTAACAGGGGTATGTACAATTGGTCACACCCATTTCAGTTATTCCCTTTGGGGGCTAACAGGTGTAGATTAAGAAGAGGACGGGATATCACAATCCGGATGGGGTTAGAGTGGCCCAAAATAGTGAATGGATTGTTTGCTTTTGTAGGTATTTTCGAAGGGTATTACAAATGTGCCAATAGATTTTCTTGTGAGATACCCAGATGGTGCACCCTAGAATATTACGATTAGATGTGAATACTAGCATTCAGAAGATAGGCACCGAAATCCTGGATGGGATAAACATTACCTTAAGTGTGGCTCTCATCCCTAATAGAGCAAGGATATTGAGCAACCCACAGAGCCGATGAATGAAGCAAGGAGAGCCAAAAGCGAAAGAATATCTTGTTCGAGTTTTCAGAATAAAGTGGTGAGCATAAATGTTAGCAGGAAATAAGAAAAGAGTTAATGAAGCATTATGAGTAAGATGTGGTACATGGATGACAACGGTCGATCAAATGATGACAATATTACAAAATCTATAGTCAAGGGAGGGAAGAGACGAGGGATGACCGCCTTAGGAAAACAAAAGAGTATAGGCCATACAGTCACATTCTCATTTCGAGAAATAAGTTTGCGACGCTAACGTGATTCAGAAGAAAAAGTTAGACCTAGAGTAATAGAAGTCAGCATAGACTGGTGGAAAAAGATAAACTAAACATGAATTAGGGACTGAGTGATTTGATGGTGGTCGGCATCATGAGAACTTCATATTGCGTTCTGGCAATAATAGAATGGACCACAGAGGAAGATTCATGAGAAACTCAGAGAATGGTTATTCAGGAAAACGCTTCCCTAAAGCAAGTAATGTGAGAAAAGTTAAGCTTAAGGGATTGTATGTGCCAGTAACACTGAGTATCACCCTCGTGAGTGAGGAGTTTTGTTATCCTTGGTACAGAAGAATTGCCGAAAAGCGAGTAAGGATCATTGATGTTGAGAAACGACGCCAAAGATGAAGGGGTAAAACATCTATAGGCAGATCTTTGTGGCTTCAGCTTTCACTACACCCCTAAAGGGGGGAATATGGAGTAACGTGGCATTAAGTCAGAATTAAGTGGTTCTAGTAGCTATGGAATGGTAAAGGATGAATGCGATAAATGAAAGATGAATGAGATGGAACTTATCCAAATCTTACAAATACGCTACGATTCGAGAATATTGTGCAAGCACGACATCAAGGAGAGGAAGTAAAGGTTCCTGCCCGAGCTGTTATTAATAAATAAGGATCCAGTGCGATACATAAGTTAAGACGAAGGAAATAACCTAAGAAAGATTACGAGGAATATTGATATGAGAATGGGCCAATGAGTAGTTAGTAATTGATCAGGAAGATCCCAGTTATTCCTAAGAACCCTAAAGTTTACTACCTAATTCAATGATTTTAGGTGGTTTATTAGTGAATTAAGCTAGGAATTATTGTTAAAATTAGAAGTTTTATGGGGTTTTACTTACCTCTTACAGTGGGTGGTCGTGGAAGGTGATGCCCCAAGCTTGGATGCCCTCTAATGGAGTTTGAAGTAGGAAGGAATGAGGAAAACCCGAAATTTTGGAGTATTTAAGTGGGCTGCCAACAGGGGTTTCCGCACCTGCGACCATAGGACCGCAGGTGCGGTCTCGCACCTGCGAGAAAATGATCGCAATTGCGGAAAAGGGCCTGGGACCCTGGGCTCGCACCTGCGGGGTTGGGAGCCGCACCAGTGGTCCCGCTTCTGCGGAAATCTGGTCGCCCCTGCGGAAAGGGTCGCGCCTGCAATGGCTTGGACCGCACATGCGGTCTCGCTCTTGCGGCCTGAGTCTCGCGCCTGTGGACTTGGGCAAGGGGGCTAGGGTTTGCTCCTGCGAGGCTGGGACCGCAGGGGCGGTCCCGCACCTGCGGCTGGGCAACCGCACCTGCGGTCACACCAGCTGCTGTGCACCAGCAGTGGTTCTTGCTGGTTTTTGGCCTCGCACGGGGTCCGAGAGGCACCTGGGCCCACCCGAGCCCCCGTCCAAAAATACCAACAAGTCCCAAATCATTAAACGGACTTGCTAGAACTCACGGAACACTCAATACAATGCTAAAACTAAAAATCACTCTCCAAAACCCCTGAATTCAAAACTTAAGAACTTTGAAATTCCAGAATTCACTTTAACGCGCCGAACCGGCCTAAACCACTCGAAATGACTTCAAATTTTGCAGATAAGTTATAAACGACACAACTGAACTATTCACGATCTCGGAATTTCATTCGGACCTCGGGAACATAAAATCACTTCTCAAACCACACTTCAAATTCTTTAGAAACCTCACAAGTTCATTAACTCCATTTTCCTCACTTGGACCCGAAACCAATCAAATCAAACCCGTTTTACACCAAAACTCACAGATAGGGCAAACAACATATAATAAACCTGTTCCGGGCTCCGGAACCATAACACGGGCCCGGTAACAAGGTTTTCACATAATTATTCACTTTCACATTCCTTTAATATTTTCACAAAACAATTTTTTTTTAAAATTCATTTCTCGGGCTTGGGGCGTCGGAAATCGATTCCGGGCATACGCCCAAGTCCCATATTTTCCTACAGACCCTCCGGGACCGTCACATCACGGGTCTGGATCCGTTTACCAAAAATGTTGATCGAAGTCAACTTTATTTAATTATTCAATTCAAAAATCTCATTTTTATCAATATTTTACATGGAAGTTTTCCGGCTGCGCACGCATACCGAGGTGAGATTAACAGAGGCTTTCGAGGCCTCGGAACACAAATTTAACTGGAATTACTCAGGATGACCTTTTGGGTCATCACAATCTCCACCTCTAAAACAAACGTTCGTCCTCGAACGGATATAGTAAAGTACCTGAGTCGGAGAAAAGATGGGGGTAACGACTCCTCATGTCGGACTCGGACTCCCAAGTAGCTGCCTCGGCATGCTGACCTCTCCACTTGATACGGACCGGAGGATAACTTTTCGCCCTCAACTGGCGAACCTTCCTATCTAATATGGCTACTGGCTCCTCCTCATAAGTCAGA